>PVIU01021095.1:0-32411 GCA_004026605.1 Ondatra zibethicus | reverse complement strand
CAAACAGGCCATGTGTTTGTGGTGTCTTGGTACATTATGTTTCTCCCTTTATGTGTTCACTATCAAAGGAACAAGCCAGAACAAGCAACTAATGGGAAATTTCCAGAATATTGTAATAGAAAGAGCTGCCTAGAGGAGGACAGACAAGCAACAGCTAGAACCGTTTGCCAGCTTTGATTGTTTATGTCATCAGAAGGGGTTCTTGGGAAGATGACTAAGTAAAGTTCATTCCTGTGTCACGCTGGTTTTCTTTAGGATATGGGGGTATACAATTCAGTTTGTCATGTAGGAGATAAAGAATGAAAATTCTAGGGTCAGTGTCTGGCCTTTTGAGCCATAAAGGAAGGAGTCAACTGTGTCTTATGGGAGTGAGGAGGAAAAGCTGAACTGTGCTATACATCTCAGTGAACTAGAAGCATCTATAACTGTGGGTTATGACCCCATCTGGGGTTGTGCGACTGGACATGGCAGTTATAAAAATTTGGCAAGTGTAAAAGTTTTCTGGATGCACAAAGCCCCCAAATTAATTCAAAATAAAACATGCAATGAATTAAGCTATCTACCATCTATGTCTTATTATGGGGAATTATTGAAGCCTCAGGTCTGAACACACACACACACACACACACACACACACACACACACACACACACACACTTTCATACTTCACACCAACACACTGCACACCATCACACTATACAGCACCAACAAAAGCTGACTGAAATGTAGCTGAGAATGGAGACTGTCATATGCTTGGGATTGCAGGGCTTTTGCTGTACATACAAAGCTTTCTGTACTTACATAAAATGGTTTAGTTATAGAAGACAAAGATTTTTTTAATATTTTGCTACTAGTCCTTGGTATGCAAATATCAAATTAACATATCTTTGTATTGTTCTGTGCTTGCCAAACAAGCACATCCATCTCATCAATATGTAAATTTGTTTTTATCTTTAATAAGCGGTAGAATCATACAAATACCAAAGAATTGCTTTAAAATAAATTTACGATAGACTACCAGTAAGCGTTTTATTTGTATGTTATTTACCTATCTGCCTAGGGTCATCTACAAGTTTCTCAGGTGAGAAGAAGCCATGAATGGACAAATTTTATGAAGCCTTTATTGACATTACCTGGGGGAAGGTTTCATTTCAGAAAAGGCTTTCTTAGAGTACAAGAGGAAGAAGGGTTTTGGGAAACAATGAATAAAGACAACAACTTTTTCCTAGGGCCGTAGGGTTCAGGTCAAGTTTAACATTGTCCCTACCACTGCTGACTAACATACTGGCATTAAGATTGCCTGTCTCCACAACTTGCCTTTCTCACAGTTGGGCTCCCAGAAGCGGCCTCCAGACCGAGCAGCTTACAGCGTTTATTGGATGTTTCTCAGGTGAGCAGCTGGATGTTTGGAGCAGCCTCCAGCAAACCAGTTCTGGTCTCCAGCTTGTTTGTGTGCGATTTTGAACTAAGAGAGAACCATTTTTTTGCACTTTTTTTTTGAAAAAGAAAATTGGGAAAAGAAAAAGATATTGCTGAGGTTTACTTTTTGTGGTTTCGCAAAGGCTAAATTTATTACCCAGCTCCTTTAGAAAGGTTTGTCTATTCCTGGGTTAGGAGTGGGTGGAGGAATGTTGAGACGGTCATAGCAAAGACCCAGCCAGTCCTGCAGATGCTTGGGAGCTGAAGTGTGTTACACAGCTATGTTGACCTAAGGGGGTGTGTATACATGCATGTGTGTGTGTGTCTATCCCATCTGTGTCCCCATTTATGTATCCATCTGTATCCCTGTCTGTTTGTTCATGTATCTGTCTATGCCTCTCTCTCTCTTTGTGTGTTTGTGTGTGTGTATGTGTGAGAAGACATCATGGGTTTTCCCAGTGTGGTTCAGACTGTGACTGTGAAGGGACTGTGATCATGTATCTGACCCTAGAGGGATAGCAAGAGGAGCAATCACTCCAGTACTGAAGGCAGGGTAGAGGTTCTGGCAGCAGCCACTGCACCAGTCTTAGCCTTCCCTGACATCCTCAGAGAGAGTTCGGTATCCTCTTCTGCTCTCCCACAGGGCAAGGTTTGTTGCTACTTATTATGTGATTAGCTTTTCACCTGCCACTGTCCCCCGCTCAGAGGAGGCATACTTACAAACAGGAATTACGTCTTATTTTTGTGTGTGTGTGTGTGTGTGTGTGTTCTTAGTGCTGGATACAGGGGCTGGCACACAGAATGGGCTCAGTAAATATTAACTGAATACATAACTATTCTTGCTTATTTGAGATTAAAAAATAGGTCAGAAGTTATCTGGGAGCTCACTGTGTAAGGCACTAGAAGCATGTCTTATAAGTCAGAGCTTGGTTTATTTCCATGAAATGTTTATGACTGAATTTGACATTTGAATCCAAGAAGAGCAGAATGTGCAAGTTCAATCCCACACACTGGAGTTGGAAATCATGCTGTATGTGGTAGGGGCTCAGAGGGCAGAGTCACTTGCCACAAAGCCTGACAGGCTGAGACCAGTCCCTGAGAAACACACAGTGGAAGGAGGACCGATGCCTGCAGGTTGCCCTTTGGTCTCACACATGCACCATAGTACACATGCATGAAACCACACACACACACACACACACACACACACTCACACATATACAAATACAATTAAAACAATCATTGAAAAATGAGGCGGTGGAGAGTGATGGAGGAAGAATGACAGAGGATGAAACTTGACATTGACTTTTGGCCTCCAAAACACATGCACACCTGACCTACATGTGCATATACACAAACTCCACACACACACACACACACACACACACACACACACACACACGCACGCACAAATTATAACAGGAATTGCTCTCTGTGAAGACATCCATCCAACATATAAGTGTCTCTTCAGCGTGTTAGCACTGAACTATCAAGATACGAACAGGGACCATTGCTTGGATTACTTTCCAAGACCTACAGTTCTTGGTATGGGGCATTTTCAGGACCATAACCTAAGAAAAATTGATAGAAAATAAATTCTATATGCTCTAAGTCCAGTGATGTAGAATATTGTGGACCAGGGTTTATACTCTGCTCTACTAACGGTGGGTGAACTCAGCTTCAGATGTCCCAGGAAATGCAGCCCTTTGGGAAGTGTTTATTGTAAGCATTATTTTAGGATTTCCATCATTGCATCCCCAAGAAGGAGGAGGGAGGTTTTCCAGTGTGTGTGTGTGTGTGTGTGTGTGTGCGTGTGTGTTTTATCAAATTTGACACTAATTAGGATCATCTTGAAAGAGAGAATCTCAGTGGACAAAATGTCCCCACTAGATTAGTCTATGTGTAAGCCAGTGGAATATTTTCTTGATTAATAACTGATGTGCAATGGCCCAGCCTAGTATGGGCGGAGTCACTGCTGTGCAAGTGGTCCTGAGTTGTATAAGAAAGTAGACTGAGTGAGCTCTGGGGAACACACACCATTCCTCCACGGCCTTTGCTTCAGTTCCTGCCTCAACTTTCTGCTTGAGTTTCTTCCCTGACTCCACTCAGTGAATAGATTGTGACCTGTAAGATGAAATGAGCCCTCTCTTCCTCAAGCTTGCTCGTGGTCATGGCATTTGCCACAACAATAGAAACAGAACTAGGACACCAGCTAGTTTTCTAAGTCTGGATTTAGGAATTAACTCTAGACTCTGGAAGGGAATCTCTTATGCTTTGCCGACTTCCGAAAATCTTTTCTCTGCTTCGTGATTCCAAATGCCCTTTGGCTCAGTGCAGCAGGACTGCATTGTAGTTATACCCGTAAAATATTCATGTATATGTTTTGCGTTTCACTATCGTCATGCCTGTAGTATGTTCCTGCTGCCATGAGATGGACTGCAGGGGAGTGCGGTATTCCAAAGATCACATTCTTGGGTTGGATGTAAACTGGTTATCTAATACTCAGTCTCACATGTCTGCTCTTTGTGCCAGAAACATCCAGGGAGTGCATGTGGTTTGTAGTCAAGGGCACCAAAGCATCTCCCATACCCATGTGAAAAATGTCAACCCATTTTCCCTTCACTGTAATTTCCCAGAAAAAAAAAGAGATCCAATAATTTTACAGTTAATTTCTTCCAGTGCAGCACTTGGTTGAAACAAGAAATGGATTTTATCTTTGTGACTCTGCTGCTCCTGACATAGTCATTGAGCTATCCTAAGTAGAAATTAAAAAAATGAATAGTTCAGCTACTTCTTTCAGCTAATTTTCTTTGTCATTAAGGAGGGAGGAGTGTAGTACCAAACTGTTGTAAGAGGCACGGGCCTGCTTTTGGTCCTGGTGGCCACCCGGTGCCTGGCTAGCTTATACCCGAAATAATTACACGGAAACTGTATTTATTTAAGTACTGCCTGGCCCATTAGCTCTAGCCTCTTATTGGCAAACTCTCACATATTTGTTTAACCCATTTCTAATAATCTGTGTGTCACCATGAGTCGTGGCTTTCCAGGAAAGATTCAGAGTGTCTGACCTGGGAGCTAATGACAGGTGGCTCTCTCTCTGTCCCCTTCCCAGCATTCTGTTCTCTTTTTCCTGTCTATCTAAGTCCTGCCCTATCAAAAGCCCAAGACAGTTTATTAACCAATAAGAGAAACCCAAATACAAAAGGACCCTACTACACCAGAGGAGCAGCGTGCAGATAGGCATGGATGGAGCTGAAGGTGATGGGGTGGGAAACTGGACATGTAGGAAATGGACGTGTGCCTCTGCGAAGGAGTTCTGAAAGAAGGAAGCTTGTTATAACTTTGAGTGAGCCTTAAATGAGGCTATGCCGGATCTTCATGACCAGGCTTTCAGAATCTCTGGGCCTGCTGTGAAATACCTGAGTTTGGAAGTTTACCTGTTAGAACTCCAGCTCCTTGCAGGTCTGGTTTCTATTAGTATCTCCTAATCAGTGGACTGGACCAGTGCCAGTACCGGAAACCAAATCCACTTCAAGCAGGAACAGTGCTAGGCCAGCTCCTTCTTTCAGTTTGTCCTTATTTTGGAGACTTCAGTGTCAGACATATTAGTGGCACTTTGTCAAAGCTCCAGGTGACCTCACCTTGCCCTCAGTTTCAGCTCTGTTGCTGCAGCCTTGTCACTTACAGTGTGGGGTGACTTGTTAGGAAAGAGCAGGAACAACATGTGTGATAGGAAGGGGCAGTTCAGGTCATCTTGAGTTCCTGTTGCTTCTGAATAGGAAAAACTGTTTTTGCTTCTTATTTTTCCTTCCATGTTCATTCTGGTGTGTGTGTGTGTGTGTGTGTGTGTGTGTGTGTGTGTGTGTGTGTGTGTGTGTGTGTTCTGAGGATCTAACTCAGGCTTTTTCCACTGAACCATCTTGCAAGCCCTCCACCTCATTATTTTTATTTTTTTTATTTTTATTTTTTGAGACCTGCATCTCACTGAACCAGTAGTTCGCTGATTTGGGTAGACCAGCAGGCCAGCAATGCCCAGCGATCCTCCTATCTCTGCTTCGTCAGGATTGAGATTATAGGAAACTACCACATGCAGCTTTTACTCAGGATTAGGGATGGAAGGTCATGCTTGTGGACTCTTATAGACTTAGCCATCTCCTACCTTTGTTTCCCTTCCTGTGGTTTCAGGATCTTAGTTTTGGGTTGTCTCCTTGTTTCTCTTCTTTTGGCTATTAATTTACCCATGCATTTATGATTGGGATTCCCCTCTGTATGCTGTGAATATGTTTTATTGACACTGGTTAATAAAGATGCTGCTTTTGGTCAATGTCTTAACAAAGTAAAGCCAGGTGGAAAATCTGAACAGAGATGTATAGAGAGAGTAGGTGGAGTCAGAGAGTCGCCACATACCTGCCGAAGGAGATAAGACGCCCCAGAACCTTACTGGTAAACCATGAGCCTCATGGTAAAACACAAAATAATAGAAATGGGTAAATTTAAGATATAAGAATTAGTTAATAAGAAGCCTGAGCTAATAGGCTGAACAGTGTTTTAATTAATATAGTTTTTGGGTGATTATTTCAGGTCTGGGTGACTGGGGATGAACAAGCAGCCTCCACCTACATATCTATTTTCTCCCCAGTGCCCATAGCTCATTTACTTTCTCCTCACCTGTAGTATACTCAAAAAATTAAGAATAAGATGTGAAAACAATGGATGAAGTGAATGTGGAAAATATTTGTTAAGAAATATAGGGGACTGTAGATGGGGCTTGGGCATTTAGAGGACTTGCTGTACTTAGAGAGGACTGGGGTTCAGTTCCCAGCACCCATAACTGCCTATAACTCCAACTCTGGTATCCTCTTCTGGTTCCTATGGGGACATCTGCACACATCAATGGACACGAACACATATACACACACCCACAGATACACACACAAGAAATATTTTAAAAATAGAGACACTGGGATACTGCTTGAGTGTATTTGCTAAGAGCACATAATGCCTGCAGTATTGTTTTCAGCAATGATATTTCCCGACCTACACTCACAGTGGCTTGCCACTTGCAGTGCTGATATCTGTCTTCTGGTTGAGGGGGTTGAGGTCCCGGATCCTCCAAAGTCTGATGACAACACTATTACAAACCAACCAGTAAAGACACTCTCTGCCACCATTGTCCCTGAAGGGTGGGGCACCTGAGTGCTGTTGGAGTCACAGATTACAGTGTGGGAAACACCAATTTGTCCAACTAGCAGATTCTATACACACTATAAATTCTTTCTTCTTAAAGGGTGGAGTCTGAACAGTGTGAGGGTGCTTTACATCTTCTAAAATAAGACTGAAAAGTGACTAGGAAGATAAGAAGAGTATGCTTAAAGTTAAATTCGTGTAACAAAATTAATTCAGGAAAACTGTTGTATTTATAACCAAGAAGAGAAGATAGTCTTTTTGAGTAGAGATAAAAGGACCATAATGTTAAAAGAAATTACTCAAAAAGCTGCCTGTGTATGTGCCTGTGTGTTTCTAATGACTTTGTTGAATGAACTAAGATAAAATATACTGAGTTAATATCAGATACTCAGGTAAGTTCTTTAAAGTATCAAAATCCACTTTCTTTTGGGTGAAGGATGTTCTATCCTCCATTTGCCCCTGTGGGTCCCTCCTGCTTTCTTCTGCTAGCATGAGCGGGCTTGTGTGGATCGCCTCCCCTGCCCTCTGTGTTCTGATTGGGTTTGCTATTGAGGAATCTGACTGAGTGAAGGAGGAAGAAGGACCATTCTCCTGCGATGACCAATGTTCTTCCTTAGGAACTTAATACATTTTTTATAACACCCCTTAAGACAGAAGCATCCAGACCTCACAGCCTGAAGAGATCAGGTCACACTTCCCTGAAGCTCTTCCTGGGGAAGAACAAGGAATCTGCCTGTGCTGCAGCAAAACAAGGACTCCTAATTTATGGTCCTAGCTAGTACCTCGTTCCTCCATGTTCTTTGTCACATAATACGTTGAAACAAATCACATGATACCCAACTTCCAGCCAGCTTCCCTGAAATCTTAATAGAAGTCTGTCATTTTCTTTGCTCTTGAGATTACTCAGGGGATCGGAGCATCTTTAGGGAAAAGGCTCCTCTGGCCTCCCTCCTGCATTCCCTCCAATGGCAACATTCTTTCTCCCTGTCCCTCTGGCCTCCCTCATGTTATCCCTCCCACGGAGGTTTTCTTTCTCCCTGCCCCTCTTTATTTCACTGTCAATGCAGCCCTTTACCATCCCGTTTTGTGCTTTTTAATATATTATACGTTTCTATCAAATGACCTTTTCTCTCAACGAGCATCATTTCTGAAGGAGTTATTTGTCAGCATCCTTTTTCAGGTTCACTGCTGCTGAGATCGCCATTGTTTCTTTGTTGTTATATTTAGCACCTTCACGGTGACCTGCTGTAGAGACTTGGCTCGTTAGTGTCTGGTAGCCACCCCTTCATCCAGACCTGAAGACCTGAATTTTTCATGTTGTCTCCCCTCTTTTCATGACCCCACATAATTGTTCCTAAGCCTTTTTTTTATTATACGCTTAAAGTTTCCAATTGCCATATTTTGTGTTGAGGTCCATAGTTATTAGAGAGACCTCTTGTCTTTGGACCCTCCTTAAGGAATCAATGTCAGCTTGATGTTAATAAAGATGCCAGAAGTGCAGTCAGAAGAATATCCTAGGCATAAAAGGCCTTAAAAGTTCTAGGCTATGCTTGGAATAAGGATGTCTGGAAGTTAGAATCCTGAAATGTGAGTAGAGTCTGAGAAGTTTTTTGTTGTTTTGTTTTGTTTTAGACATTTATTCATTCACCAAACATTTACTGTTCACACAAGTAAAATATCACCTAGGTACTACAAGCTTACAAATGGAGAAGTGTCTCATTTTAGTGTTGAAATAGAAGGAAAAACTGGCTATCAGTGAGTCATGCATTTTCACTTCTGCCAGTCTTGTAAAAGTAGTAATAGTTAGAATAAGGACTTGAACTCGGGTGTCCTAACATAAAGCCTTGTAATCAGAGATTGCTAACTCATTTCCCAGCTACCCAGACCTGAATAATCACAAAGAAACTATATTAATTACAATACTACTTGTCCAATAGCTTAGGCAACTTTCTAGCTAGGTATTATATCTTAAACTAACCCCTTTCTATTATTCTGTGTATCGTCATAAGGCTGTGGCTTACCAGGTAAGGTTACAGTGTCTGTCTCCTTCAGCAGCTACATGGCATCTCTCTTACTCCACCTGCTCTCTCTTTCTCTATCTCTGTTCTGATTTCCCACCTGGCTTTACTCTGCTAAGCCATTGGCCCAAACAGTTTTATTCATCAACCAATATACACATATACAGAGAGACATTCCACATCATCTCTCTTTTTCTGACTAAATAAAGAGGAAGGTTTTAAGTTTAACATAGTGAAATTACATAAACAAAACAATTATCAAGCAAGAATTATCATTACAATATTTAGTCCATTTACATTTTTAAAATTAAGGAAAATACTCTTATCATCTATCCTATCGTTGTGAATCTAAAGTTTTATATCTAATTTATCCTTTATCATAACTAAGGAAAACTACAACTATCTGTCTTTAACTTTTCAAAGACCCCAGAAGGATATAATATTACCTAAGTTAACAGGAAGTACATTGTAAGCAACTTCCAAAGCTTTAGAATTGACAGAGATATCTTGCTGCCTGGACAGTCACCCAAAGTTCTTTTGTAACATTGGGGCATCCATATTCAGCCTTCAGGCCCATAGTATCCAACAGACTTTTCCATGAAGCAGGGAATTTCAAAGACAATTCCGCCTATATTGATAGTTTGCCAGTCACTTTCTTCTGTGTCCCGTAGAATGTCTGACAGACTCTTTTATGAAACAGGAACCCTGAAGGACCATCTCACATTTAGGCAACTTCAGTTGTCATTTCTGTGGGTCCTGTATGTTCAGTTCATACAGCATACCATCAAGCAGTCCAGGCAAGAACAGTTTCTTTCTCAAATGGCTAGCAAGCTCCATAAGGAGCCTCTTTAATGTCCATCTTCCCCTTGAAGTAGTGCCACCAGGAACAGATATGTCTTGCTGTTAAGAAAAGTCCAAGTTCTTAAAACATTTTAAATGCCATATTGATGTGGGATTCCCCTCTGTATATGCTGTGAATACCATTGGTTAATAAAGAAACTGTCTTGGGCCTATGCAGGAACTAGAGGTAGGCAGGGAAAACTAAACTGAATGCTGGGAGAAAGAAGGAGGAGTTAGGGAGAAGCCATGTAGCCCCGCTGGAGACAGACACGGGGTGGAAATTTACAGCCACATGGCTATACACAGATTAATAGAGATGGGTTAGTTTAGGATATGAGTTAGCCAGAAATATACTTAAGCTATTGGCCAAACAGTATTGCAAATAATATAGTTTCTGTGTGATTATTTCGGGTCTGAGCTGCCAGGTGTCCAGGAAACAAACAAGGGGCCTCCTTACAATACCATATTCTGTAGATCTTTGAAGTTTTAAGATTATCTAAGTGAAATATATCTCTGTATATCTAGAAAACCTAATTAACATGACTATATGTTTGACTATTATAAATGACTATTAATCTATAATTTTAAATTATACATTTTAAAATGAGCTGTATAAACATAATACCTTGAACAAGAGTAGAAATATACATATAACAAAATCGACCTTAAATTTGTATCAATAAAACAAAGTTTATACCAATGTAATGTATTCATTTCTATATCATATCTCCCCCAACTTTTTAAGAAAAAGATTGATTGTGACCATTTAACCATTTGTAATCAATCCCCTTTAAATGAAAACAAACATTTATAAACAATCATTTTGGGAATTTGGGTATAGTTTTCTCCAACGTACTTCCTGCTTTTTTTGGGCAAAGTAGTTTTAGGGTTCACAGAGACCTTTCAGGGAGCCCTTTTCCCTCAAACCACATTATCCTGGAAGAAATTCACAGGTTCTCATCTTCTGTGAAAACAAAAGCAGAACTTTTCCAAAGTAACATATTCTTAGATCCAGATTTTGAAGTCAAAACACCTTTCTGTTGGTTTAACTTAGCAGCCACCAGAATCAACTGTCTCTTTGTAGTCAAAAAATTCAAAGAAAACACAATAATATACATAACCCAGACTCTCTGTGTATATTCCATTTTTATGTGACTTATTCTTTTACTCTATCACTTTTTGATATCTATTTTATTATCTTTACTCCTTTAATCTATGACTATCTGTGCTCTTGTCTATACTCTTTTGCCTCTCTCTCCCAAGCCTATATACATTTTTTGAATACACTGTGTCTCATTCAGAGGTTTATTTCTGTCTGAATCTGTCTTTATTGTATACCTGTAATCATTTTCTGACCAGGAGTGACTTTTAAAAGTACAGGACCTTCTGAAAGAGCTGTTCATGTTGCTAGCACAAACTAGGAAGCTGTCTCTCAAAGAAGCTGCACAGTTTCTGCTGCTAATGCTGAGCCAAGAAACCTTCTCTTAAATAAACCATGTCTCTGCTCACCACCAGTAAACAAAGCCTATCTGAAAAAATGCGACTATCAAGAAATTGCACTTGCTCCCATTTTTGTGGGTCTAGAGGCCCTCTTAAGCTTTTAAAAATATTATGTGGATCCATGCCCCAGACTGTGGGTGCCATTTTGTAAATGAAGACTGCTCATTCATTTCCTGGCCACCCAGACCTGAATAATCACACAGAAATTATATTAATTACAGCACTGCTTGCTCAATAGCTTAGGTGTTTTTCTAGCTATCTCTTATATCTTAAATTAACCCATTTCTATTATTCTGTGTATCACCATGAGGCTGTGACTTACCGGGTAAGTTTCTGGTGTTTGTCTCCTTCAGCAGCTACATGGTGTCTCCCTGACTCCACCTACTCTTTCTATACACATCTCTGTTCAGATTTCCCACCTGGCTTTGCTCTGCCTGGCTTTACTTTGCTAAGCCATTGGTCCAAACAGCTTTATTCATCAACCAATAAAAGTAACACATATATAGAAGGACATCCTACATTAAAGTCTCATAGATTTCTCCTCCATTGCTGATAAATGAAAGAAACTTTCTTCTTTGTTAAGGGAAGCAGGGAAATATGTACACTTAGATTAAGGTGAACAAATTCCATTCTTAATCAGAAGTGCATTTTGCACTAATCTAGGGGTAGAGAAAGTATATTTGGAATGGTGATCAGTCCTGGCTTTGGGGAAAGATGCTGAAAACCCAGAGGTACCAGTGTGGTCCATAATAAGGAGTGGTGCGGGAGAATTGTCTGTATTCTGTCAATCATGATTTAAATAAACGCTGATTGTCCATTAGCCAGGATGTATAGGTGGGACAACCAGACAGGAAGTAGAGGCAGAGCAATGAGAACAGGAGAATTCTGGGAAGCAGGAAGCTCTCTTGGCACTCCTGCCTGGATCACTGAAGAAGCAGGATGTGACCTGCCCCGCTGAGAAAGGTACTGAGCCATGTGGCTTACATAGATAAGAATAATGGGCTATATAAGTTATAAGAGCTAATATGAAGCCTGAGATAATGAGCCAATCAGTTTATAACCTAATGTAGACTCTCTGTGTGATTTTCTCTGGGACTAAATGGCTGGGGGAACTGGGCAGGACAGAAACCCTGACAAGCAAGCCCTCATGTGACTGTGGGACCTGGTGAGAGGACAGAAACCAACCAGGCCCTTCATGTTACAAAGGAGTAATAAATTTGCTCAGTTCTCAGCCTCTGGAAGGTTAGGGAATTTGAAATGTACTCTCTAGTGAGTTGATGATATTGAGAGGTGCTTGATCAAGATTGTGAATGGCATCAACAGGTAATCAGTAAAGGGTTATGAAAGTTAATTGAGAAGAGCTTCATAGAATAAGAAATGAAGGTAGGCCAATTATAAAACTCATTACGTGGGGAGTAACAAAGTTTACTGGTTCATTGGCAAAGAAAATAAATAAGAAAAGCACTTGCAGAGATAGAAGTACAAAAGCTAATGATTTTTAGGAAAGGGGAAAATAAATGTACCTATAATTTTCACAAGACAATGCTTCCAAGAGAGTGCTTGAAGGAGAGAGAAGGAGGAAGGGAGAGAGGAGAAAAGTTAGTAACTGCATTTTCCTGGCTATGCCAATCACCTTATAGAGAAAATTTCCCTCAGGAAATACACTTGGTATTGATACTGCCTCAATTACTGAAATGCATTTCAAGGATTTGTATATTGTTTTAAATACTAAATTGATACTGGTTATCGAGACCTCCGTGGTGGTTTAAACCCTCTCTCCCTCCCTTCCTTTTGTGTTTTTGTGAGATAGAAGTTATGTAGCCCAGGCCGGTCTCAAACTCACGTAGTTGAAAATGACCTTGAACACCTGATCCCCTTGCTTCCAGCTCCCCAGAGCTAGGATTATAGCTGTGCGCCATCAAGCACAGCTAGGCACTTTCTCAATGCTACTGAGGCATTATAATTTTGTTAAAAGTATGTCTGCAGAGCACTTGGAAATACTCAGTGTGAGCATTAATGCCTTTGTGTCTTTTTAAATATGGAACTTTGGGTAATTTTTCTTGAGGGAAATAACCCAAATTGTTGGAAAATATATGCTCATTGTAGAACAACTCATAGCAGGAGAAATCCTAAAAACTTAAATTATATATGAAGAAAGAAATGGCTGTCTTGTTATGGTACATTTATGGAATGAATACCATGTATTCATGTATATAAATAATTAAATTTATATGCTCAAAAATTTTGAATGATACAGGGCAATGTTTATTATATATGCATTATGTAAGAGATTATCAAATAGAAATTTTTGTTATGTATCCTTAACGTTGAGAACTCCACAAAGTTAGATGGAGAAAAATAGATCAATTCCTTACATTTTAAGCACTTTTCATAATTTGTACATGTGACAGATATCTAAAAATATCAACAGTATTTTTATATTTAATAGTTTTTGTTTTTCTTTTAGAGACATGACATCTTTTAGGCCAGTCTCAACTTGAATTTATGATCCTCCTGTCTCAGCCTTCTGAATGCTGGGATTACAAACACAGCTGGTGATATTATTGTCAAGGCTTAAATTTTGAGTGTGTGATGAATGTTACTGATTGCCAACTTGACAAAGTCTAGGCTCAACAAGGAAAGAAGCCCTTGGCCTCACCAGTAAGGAATAATCTAGGTTGGGTTATCCTCTGGGAATGCCTGTGAAAGATTTGCATGATGACTGAGTTACTAACAATGTGGAGACACACCCTGATCGTGGGTGGTATCATTCTTTCAGAGTAGGCTCTGGATGGTGTGCAAAGGGAAAAGTGAGCTAAGCACCAGGCTTCCCTACTCTCTACTTTCTGACGGTTGATGAAGTGTGACCTTGCTCCCACCACCAGCAGTTCCCTGCCAAGATGGATCATACTCTCAAATCGTTAGACAAAATAAACCCTCTGTGCCCTTAACTTGCTTTTGTCGGGTATTTTATTATAGTAGCACGGAAAGCAGTAATACAGATGGGGACCTAAATGTTTCCATAATTTCCCCCAGAAACTCTCAGGATCATTCCTGTTCTGGAATGATCTAGAAAATCACTTACACCTGTGACCACAAACTGTTTCATGTTTTTGTTAAAGGGTTTATCTGATGGTTTCATTTTGGTTCAGGAGAGCCATTTTCTTTTCTGCTTTATTTTAGGACTTTGTTTTCCTTTTCTTTTTTTTTTTTTTTACATAACAGATAAAATCCTGGCTTTGTTCCATATACAGTGAGTAATCGAAATGGCTTCCATTGGACAATGCATTTCTGGAAAATGATTTCAAGTAAACAGAAATCAGGCATGCTATTTTAAGGTCACAGCACTCTTTCCTGAAGTGTGGTCCTGCCTTGTAGCTTTTGTGCCAGAGATGACACCTCTGATGCTTGTTTTAAAATGTAAATATCCTAGGGGGAGTTGTAGTTCATTAATAGAGGGCAAGTGGTCTTAGGTTCAATCTGGGGAGAGAGAGAGAGAGAGAGAGAGAGAGAGAGAGAGAGAGAGAGAGAGAGAATAGGCCTCCCAAGAATTTGTATTTTTGAAGATATACCTGGAGAATTCTCTAATAAAACTTAAGATCCAGGGGTGAGAAGATGGCTTGGCAGGTAGGGTCCTTGCTGTGTAAGCTTGAGGACCAGAGTTCTTATCCTCAACATTTGAGTAAAAGATACTGTCGTGGTCACCCATCTGTAAGTGCTGTATGGAGACAGGAGGATTGCGGAGATTCATTGGCCAGCCAGTCTAACCATAATGGTGAACCTAAGGTTCAAGGAGATACTCTCAGAAAACCAGATGATCTAAGACACACAACACAGACATGCGCGCACACTCCCCCACCCCCACAAGCACGCAAACACCACGTCCACACAAAAGTAAACAGATTAATAATAAGTAACCATTGGTTGGGGGAAGATTTGATGTTTAAAAATTCCTGCCCAGGCTCTTGTCTGCCTAATGTTTCTGGATAGAAGAGTAGAGAAGTTTTCAGTAGCATGAATTCAAGATCCAAAACACCTTTTCCCTGTCAGGTAAATCAGGATTGGAGCATGAGGTCTCCCGACTGTTTCCTAGTCATCCTTAGTGATTTTAGCTGGGAATTCACTGAAAGAACAGTTGGCAGACTTAAGATCCCTGGGAAGTGTGGACAGGCTGATGGCATTCAGGGCTGGGTTGAGCTGGACCTCTCTGTGTGCGGTGCTTGCCCTGATAACTCTTCAGTACAGCACATCACTCCTGTGTGCAACCTGCTTTTCTCATCGCTGTGACCAAATGTCCTGCAGAAACAACACAGTAGAGAAAGGGTTTCCCTTGTTCATGGCTTCAGAGAGTTCCATGTGTGGTTGTGGGGCTGACTCTGTGTGGGCAGACATCATGAGGGGTGGCAGCATGTGGGAGACAGAACTACTCACTCATGTAGATGTCAAGCGGAGAATGACACGGAGAGCAGCCATTTCATTCCCCAGTGATCTGCTCCTGCCAATCAGGCTCAGGCGCTGAACATTTCCAGGAACTCCCCCAAATAGGGACATTACCCAGAGACTAAGTATTCAAAGCTGGGGATTTTGCCGTGGGAGGGGAGCATTTCATGTCCACATCATCACACGATGATCCAACAGGCCTCTCCACATAGCTGATCCCACAGAGGACAATCCATAGTCATTGTGCCGGCTACTTAAGCATGCTAGTCTGAATGGTGAAATGTAATTTCTAGGGGTGGGGGTGGCCTCAGGGGCCTCCAGGAAGTCCTGAGTCTGTAGCTTTTATGAGCAGGATGAATATCCTTATAAAACAGGATCTGGAGAGCAGCATGCTCCTTCAAAGTTGTACTGTAAAGCAAGGAGCACCACTCAGTGAGGACACAGGCCTTCCCTAAGCATTAACTCAGCCTACATCTCGATCCCGAACAAGCCTCAGACTGGTGAGCACTAGTTTAATCAGCTTCTCATTTTATGGTAATTACTTTGAATTTTATTTCATTTTGTGTGCATGGAGTTGGGGACAGGGGCTCCTGTGGAGGTTGGAGGACAACTTGTGGGTGTTGATGCTTTCCACCATGTGTGTCCTGGGGATGCAGCTCAGGTTCAGACATGGTAGCGGGCACCTTCCAGGCTTAGTAGCAGGCACCTTCATATTCCAAGCCATCTCACGGGCTCACTCTTCACAGGCTTTTGCTGTAGCTTTCTGAAGAGACTAGACTAAGATGTTACATGTCTTGATAATGTGAGAACTTGAAACCTTAGTTTTTTTTAAATATAAAATGGGGCTAATACTAGAATCAGACAGATATGAAATTTTATATGTAAAACATTTAGTACAAAGCTTGCTATGAAGTATTAGGTTTCTAAAGCCTGCTATTCCAGAAGCCCAGGGATTCACAGCAATTCCACATCTTCCTTAGGGGGATAGGGAGGGAGCAGGAAGGAGGAGAAAGCAGCTTTACTAATTCCTTTTATTTTTATTTTATGTGTCTGAGTGTTTTTCTTGTATGTGTATGCAGTGTTGTGCATTATCGGTATGCACCACCCCAGAATGTAGGTGGAGTTTTCCTGTCCCAGCCGACCCACCTGCTCTCAAATAACTGGCAGCTGCTTCCCAAATAACTGACTCAAGGCTTAATATAAATTATAAATGCTCGGCCAATGGCTCAGGCTTATTACTAACTAGCTCTTATGGCTTAACTAATTTCTACTAATCTATGTGCTGCCCTGAGGCTTGCAGATTTTACTTCTATCCCATTTTGTGTGTGTCTGACTTGTTCTCCATTTGGCTCGTGACTCCTTTGACTTTGCTCTTCTTTATCTCAGCATTCTCTCTGTCTCAGGCTGTCTCAGCCAATCTCTTCCTGCCCAGCTATTGGCTAATCAGATTTTTATTAACAGTGAGAGCAAAACATATTTACAGTGTAAATACATATTCACAATGTATAGAAGGATGATTTCATAGCATCAGGAGAACCTGGGACTGGAGTTACAGGCAATTGCTATTCATCATGTGGATGCTGAGAATTGAACCCAGCTCCTATGGAAGAACAGCCAGTGCTCTTAACCATTTCTCTAGCCCCAAAACTGAGAGATCTGAGATTAGTTCATTTTATAGGATATCCAAACTGTGAGGTATGTGAGTAAACCTACTCAGTTCCAAAAAAAGGCTGAATTTACAAACATCTAGGCACATAGGCACACAGGTACACAAACACACACACAGACACAGATACACCGAGAGATACACACACAGATGCACACAGATACAGATACACCAAGACACACACACACAGAGACACAGACACAGAGTGGGAGAGACACAGACACACACCACCCTACACACACACACACACACAGATACGCACAGATACATATACACAAAGACATACGCACAGACACACAGGCACACACACACACACACACACCAGACACAACCTCCCCCCACAAGCATATGCACAGATACAGATCCACAAAGACATATACACACACAGAAGTTACAGTCTAAAGCATGGCTGCTTCCACACTATCAAGTTACTTTAGGCTCTAATAAGAATTTATGATTTTGTGACATGACCATTAACATTATGGAATGTATTTACCCCCTTCCCTACAATGCCATGTTTGCAAATACTGTCCCTATAAGATTTTTCTTATTCTTTCCCCTCTTAAGGATTGCGTGGGACTCATGACAGGCTAATTACCAGTCCAAGAACCTCTCAGCTACATGCAAGTACCCACTCCCCCAAAAAAACAAACATTTAGCTTGAGACAATGGCCAGGAGCAAGCCTTTATATGATCCAGTTGCACAACACACTTCTGGAGTAAATGACGTATCCTAACTTGGGGTACATCACCAGATTCAAGTCAGAGAGGATCCTCTGCCAGTCAATCAACGTGCGGGTCACTGGAAGATCCCTCCGGAGAATTTTCCTCAGGGCTTCATTTGACAGCTCTTGCAGTTCTTCTAAGACAGCAGCTTGAAACTTATTCTCTTGTTCTTCCACAAGCCTTGCAAAGCTGAGAGCCAACTGGGCTTGATTGACCACCTCCAGGCTTTCCTTCAGATCCTTGGAGATTTCAACATGAAGGTTGACACATCTGAAGTAGTGAGCTTGCACAAAAATCCGTCCTGTTACTTGAGTTAGAAATGGGTTTACCTGGAAGATCCATTTAGACTTCCAAAGACTATTCCAACAGTTTCCATTGTCATAGCTGTGGTCTTCGATGCAAGCTATTAAGAATTCTTTGCTTTTGACTGTTTTTCTCAGCACATTGCAATTTCCATTTGGGTAGTGATCGTTCACGTAGAGTTTTAAGGCACACAGAACAACAGATCTCAGGTACTCAGTCTCATTCCGAATGATTCCGTGGCTTTGGATATCTCTCAGCTGATTCTGAAGCAAGTCAAACCTGAAAGAAAGTTTGCTCTGATAATCAAAGAACCGGAAGTCACCCATAACATTGTGGTGAGACAGGAGCACTGGGTTGCCATCGATGCAGAGTGGCACATAGTATTTTTGGCAGTGCTGATGGCCGGCGCACTCACCCTGCTGGTACATGAGCTTCTCATCGCGGACAAGCAGACAGAGATCATCAAAGGCATTCACAAACTCCCCAGGAGGAGCCTGGACTAAGAGTCTGTGGATGACTTTTTCTTTCTCTTTCCTACTTAAGACGCTGAGTGACATGTCTAGCTGCAGCAGAAGCAGAGCTTCTGAAACCAACGGTGTTCACAGGGTGGGAAAGCGATCCATGGGACACCTTGCCCCTTCAAGGTGTTAATCATTTAAGCTTAAGATCAGTATGTGTGAGCAAGAAGATAGGCAGTCCCTCAAGCTCTGGGTCTCCTGGTGAAGTCACAGAGAAGCATGAAACTCCAAATGATGTCACAATGCGTGCTCAGAACCAAAGAAGAAAATGATAGCCACCTGACACCGTGTCGCCCAGTCCACCAGCTATACCAACTGTGAAGGTTTTAAGAACTTGTGTCTGGGAGAGTCTTCTTCGCAAGTGGTGTGTCTTTTCCTACATCCATGATGTGTTGTGGGGGTCTCGAGAAGTTGCCTGGGGTTTATAGTTGATGCTGGACAGTGTATTGTCTCTTCAGCTGTCCTAGGGCACTGATTTCCACTCAGGCCCTTAGCAGAGCTGACCCACCCCTCTGGGTGAACATTGTGATGAAAGGTTTTAGGGATTAGAAATAAACCAGGAAAAGTAAAATGAGATACAATGGAGGGTTGAGAGATGACTCAGCCAGTAAACCTTGGCAGCCAGAGTTTGAACCCCACACCCACCCTGGTGGAAGGAGAGAAAAGAGTCCTGCAAGTTTACCTTTGATATCAACACATGTGCTGTGGAAAGTGCACGCGCGTGCGCGCGCGCGCACACACACACACACACACACTCATATACACACACATGCCTACACACAAGTTAAAATAGAAACACAAATGGAGTTGTTGAAAATGCTAGTGGGATTAAAAGTTCTCAGAACGTAAGAAGCCAGACATTTGATGCAGGGACCACTTCTTTCATGTTTTATTTTCTCTTTTTTTCCCCTTTGTGTGTGTTCTCTGCCTTTTCTCTAGAAGAGCTGCGGCAGTGAGAACACTTGATGACTATCATAAAGAGGAGAAGCTACTTCTCAGATCAACTGACAACACCTTAGGCGGAGAGACCTCTATGGGAGGACATGTGACGTAGATCATGAAAACATGGAAACGCGACATCACGAACATGTAGAAGCAAAATATCCATCCAGATTTCTCTGACCCATCCCCCTCTTGCTCTCCATTCTTTGTCTTCATGTGGCCTTCAGTCTTTTCACAGAGTTCTGAATTCAAGCATCTGCTATTTGAATATGAGCTTTCTGCTTATTTCTACAGTTCAGAGCTTTTCTGAGTTACCATAGATTCTTGTATTTTATTATTGTTACTGCTATAAGAAAATGCACTTTTTCATATTGAGTCAGAGCCATTAAGTTTGAGAGTTGTTAGTTTTAACAATTTAAAATTGAGCAGAAATTGGAGTAGCTTTCACCTGTAGCTTCCATGACTTTATAGCTCACACTATTACTTCGTCTTAATCTTTTTTTTTTCAAGTTGGGGTATCCTAATTTTTGAACATTATCTGTATATAGTAAGTAGACTTGATTATTCAATTTTCTCTTTTCAAATCAAATATAAACTCATTGTAGCTTCCTTTTCTTTTACTGTTTTGCAGTTTTGAGATGAAGTTTTACGTAACCCAGGGAGCCCAGGCTGATCTCAAATTGGTCACGTAGCCAAAGAGAACCTTGCATTTTTGATTCCTCTGCCTTCACCTTCAGGGTGTTGGAATTACAGGCATGCACCATCACACCTGGTTTATGTCTCACTGGGATTTAGACCTAGGGCCTCAAACATGATTAAGAGAACATTCTACTACCTCAGCTATGCCCCCAGACCACATTATGATGTTTGTAACCCTTTCTGAAGGTACTTGAACTAATTTTGAGGCAAGCCTATACCAGGACATTTGACTAGTGCAGTAATTAAATCAGTCATAGTCACTACTGAGCACTCCAGCCTATGTTTAATAATGTCTTATGAACTTATTTAATGCTCTGTCTTCTATAAGATTAAGTGTCATTTTGCTCATCTTTCTTATGAACTTATTTAATGCTCTGTCTTCTATAAGATTGTCATTTTGCTCATCTTTCTGGATGAGGGTGGTCAGGCGGGTGGGAGAATGTTGGAGTCCAGGAGCTTTCAAGATCAGACTTCCAGGCAAATAGGATGTAATAACTGTATAATGAATTTCCCAAGTGCTAGCTTTATTTCTTGGGTTTTTATACATCGCCCTGCGTTTTAACTGGGCTATGTCTTTTTATATCTTTCATACCTGTACTGTAATTGGTAACAATATTATTTGGTTCTGAATAGTATTTACTTGCTACTGTCTGAGCACAGGACAGACGATTTGTTAAAACTGAATACAGATTATTTCTTGAAGAGTTTTAAAGCTTCAGTAAGTGACTTTCTTTGAGAATTTCCTTAACTTCCTCTGCTTCATACATGGTTTTTGTCCAAGATTCAGGAAGAGTTTAGAGGTGGAAAAATCGGCGTTGAAAATACTCACAAGTTGCTTGAAAAATTTGATATTCCTTGCAACTTTGCTCATGTGAAACAAATTTTTAAGGTGAGATGATACCCTCCCCCTGCCTACTCCAATCTAGGAGGGATTTGTTATAGTGTAAGTAGACATTAGTAGATACTTGGGTGCTTCTTTAGGAAATACACACAGGGCTGGAGAGATGGCTCACTGGTTAAATACACTTACTGTTCTTGTAGAGGACCTGTGTTCAGGTCCCAGCATGCACACGGTGCCTCAATCTAGTTCCAGGTGGCCCAAACCACCTTCTGACATACTCGGGCGCCTTTGGGTTCATGGCACACATACACACACGCAGGTACCTAAATAAGGGTTTAAATATACATGTGGAAAATCAGTATCTTAAGAACAGAAAAAAAAAGAAAAAAAAATAAAAAAAAATAAAAAAAAAGAAAAGAACAGAATACAGTAATGGCTACTAAATTTTGAAGTAATACCAGAATATTGGCTTGAAACCATTTACTGAGTGCATAGAAATTGTCACACCAGATCTAGGAAAAAGATCAATATTAGGATGACTGAACAAGAATTAAATATAAAAAGTGAATGGTAGTGGCTTTTTGCTTGCTTGTTTGTTTTTGCTTTTTTATGACATAGGAGAAGAAAAAGCTAGAAGGAACACAATAATACTGATTGGCAAAAAAGTTGCTTGTTGGAGTGTCTCTAATCTTATTTGGGAGCCTGAGGAAGAAGATCAGTAGGCTGAACTTGGCCTACATGCACACATGTGTATGTGGGTACCCACATGTGTACCCATACACTCACATCCATATGACCATGTACATGGCCATGCACATACACAACTGTCAAGGAAAGAAATGATCTCAAGACAGCAAAGTCCATGAATGAAAAACCAACATACTCAGTGACAAAAACAGAAAACCAGAAACAAAAGACACAAAAATGAAACCAAAACAAAAATATAAACAAAGAAGAAAGTCCTCAAACAGATTTTCCTTTGTTAGCTGGAACAAAGGTTCCCATCTCAACTATTCTACTTTAAAACTCTAAGAGTAAGACATGCCAGCCAAGGAAGCTAGTTAAGACAAAGAAAGAAAGCATGTTTAAGTTGGAATGGCAGAAGTAAAATGGTCTCTAGTCGTCACAGATGATCTTATGTGGAAAAAACATGAAGGACTCTGTCAAAAAAAAATCTATCAGCATGAATACATTCAGCAAATTGGCAGGACACAGCATCGGGTGCAAAAATCATTGCCTTTCTATTCATCAGCAGTGAATCACGCCAGAATAAACCAAGAAAACAGTTTCATTTCTACTAATATCAAAATGAATAATGTACCTAAGGATTAATTTATCTCAGAAGATAAAACACTTGTTCAAGACTATGAAACATGAACAAAAGAAAATTTAAAATATAGAAATAAATTGAAACATTTTATGTTGATGTGTTCACTTTGACAAAGGCTATCTATAGATTCAGTGAAGTTTCTCTCTCTTTCCCCCGGTCCAAATAGTGAGAAAAAAAAGCTTCCAATTCTAATTCTTATTGGACTAAAGAAGACCTTCCTGTATAACCAACATGTCTTGAGAAAAACCAAAGCTGCAGCATAGGTGTGTAAGCAAATGAGACAAGAGGGAGATCCCGGAGATAAACTGTTCTTACACTGTCTGTGGTCTTTGGGGGAGGTGCTAAGCACACTCAGTGGCAGAAAGAGAGGGAAGACTGGATATCCATACTCAAAATCTTAGACCTGACTCTCAGGCTGCACACCAAGTCCATCAGAAACACATCATAGGTGTAAATGCCAGACTCCAAACTAGAGAACCCCTGGAAAACACCCTAGGGAAAAATCCGCTTGACATCAGTCTTTATACTGGTTTCTCGAACAAACAAACAGGAAATGAAGACAAAGAAGAAGATGGAAATACACTCAGTTAATGGCTTTGCAATAACAAAGGGAGTGGAAAACCAAGAAAGCAACCTTCAGAGTGTGAGGAAGTAGGTGTGGACTACATGTTTGATAAGGGGTTAATATCTGAAACACACAGAGAAGTTACAAAACGCAGTATAGGACAAAGGTAGTGACTTAAAGATAAACAAAAGAGGCATATGGACATAAAAACATGCAAATAGCCAACAGGTATCTGAAACGTGCATAACACCACTAGCCATGTGGAAGTGCAGAGCAAACCACGGGAGACGTCACCCATGGAATGTGCAGGTATGACAACAAGTGTTTGTACGGACATGGATAAGACGACACCCTGCACACTCTTCATGGGCAGGCAAATCATTGCAGCCATTATGGAGATATGGAGAGGACCCCAAAACTGAAACATAGACCCACTGTGTGACACACCTGCATTCCCGAGAAGACCGGAGACAAACTCTGGTGTTTTCCCGAATGTCCATGCTTACTGTAGTGTACCTTTATAGCCAAGACTTTGGAAGCAGCTGAAGTGTTCACCAGTTTAATAATGGGTAAAGAAAACACGGCATATCCATAACGTGGGGTGATTCTCCCTGGGAAAACAAAGGTTTCTTCCCACTCACAATAATATGAATAAACCCCAAAGAGGAACTAGGTGCAAGAAGTGGGACAAAGGGATAAAATATTTTGTGATAGCACTGATGTGAGGGATCTGAGATTCTCAAATTCATAGGAGGAAAGGGCAGGGTAGTGGTTGGGAGGGACCGATGTGGTAGGCAGCAGGCTAGTATTAGTTAAAGGGTACGGCTTCAGGTTACAATAGGAAAAGATCCTTGAGGTGTGCATATGGAAGAGTGCCTGTAGTGTGTGAGATTGAATTATAGCCACAGAATTTTATGAGTAGATTTTATGTTGACTGTTCTTATTACTCTCTTTTTCTGTCTGTCTGCCTGTCTATCTTTCTCGCAAACACATACGCAGCATAAGAACACCTTTGAATGGGATGGACATGTATATGGGGTTCAGCATACTCTATTAGTTTTATGGTTATCTCCTATTCTTTAAGTTGATATTTTAAATGTGTCAGCTTTTTAAAATGTTTACATTTATGTGTGTGTACATGCAAATATATGTGCACACATGCACTACAATGTGCATGTAGAGATCACAACACAGCCTTGAGGGTCAGTTTTGTTCTACTATAGGTTTCTGGGGGTTGAACTTAGGTTGTGAGACTTGCTGGCAAGCTCCTTTACCTGCTCAGCCATCTCACTGGCTCTAAGTTTAGGAAAGTAAAACTTTCCTTTGTCATTTATGGCACAGAAATGTAATTTAAAGAATGAGTAACCTGAAGAAATATTCTTCTTTCACTTATTCCAAAGGAGAAATTCTACTGATATTTTTATTTAAAGAACTAGCAAGAAGGATTCCGACTTGATTTTGTCAGCCAGCAGCAAAGAGGATGATTCTAAATAGAACAAGACCAAACTTCAGTTGAACTTTGTCCTAGAAAGCTGACTTTTATTTATTGATTTATTTGAGAATTAGGCAAAAAAGAAAAACAAAAGCTGGCTTGGCTAATCTAGATAGTTAGGGTTACTGAGCTTCCAGACACTATTTTGTTTTGAAGGTGAGGAACCAGTTCAATGTCTAAATCCACATCTGAGGAACATGAAAAGTTTTCCCCACACAAGACTTAAACACATAGGGGTTCTAGCTAATAGATCTCCTAAGAGGGAGAAAATCATGTTTTTCCTGGTTTAACGGATTTCTCATACAATACATGCAGAGGAAGCATTGTGTTAAAACAGCAAATGTGCGCTGATGTAAACACTATCTGTGCATCCTTACATTGCTTTGGAATCTCTTTTGGACACAGATGATCTGAACCAAGACTGGGTAAAGCACATGCTACATCCAGGGCACTTTATAGAATGTTTAACAGTTGTCAAAGTATGGAAATGGCTCTCTGGAAAATTTTTTATTGTTCAGACATGGGCAGGTCTACATGTTTATTTTGTTAGGCAAAATATTTTTGGTGTGACTATGACAACAATGCTCACAAAAATTAGAGCAGAGGGAACCAGTGGAGATGTCTCATTGGGTGAAGGCACTTACTGTCAAGTCTGTTGACTTGAGCTCTCCTCCCGAAACCCTCATGGTGAGAGGAGAGAACTGACTCCTGCAAGTGTCCTCTGATCTTAATGTGCTGTGATACATACCCACCCATAGAGGAGTAAGTCACAAAACAATCCCACACCAGTTTGGAATTATGATTAATAAAAGGGTTATTTATTTAAAGGGAAAAACTTACAGATCACCGTCCTAGACAACAGCCCTCTGCACAACCAGGAAAAGAGTCTGGTAGCCGGAAGCAGATTCCGAAGCAAGAGAGATAGCGTGCATGGCTACAGCTGCTTTTTCAAGCCAAATAGACCACGCCCAAGTGGGCTGGTATCTTAAAGGCTGAAGGAGAGGAAGGAGGTCCCGCAGCACACCCATATAAATATATGAATGTAACTAGAGACAGAATATGCTTGCTTTTATTGGCTAATGAATACAGCTGTTTTGGTCAGTGGTTTAGCAGAATAAACAAGGTGGGAATTCCAAGCAAATAGAGGAGGAAAGAATGCAGAGTCAGGGGGAAGCCATGCTGCTGCTGGAGGAGACAGATGCCAGAACTTAGCTGGGTAAGCCACAGCCACGTGGCGATACACAGATTAATAGAAATGGGTTAATTTAAGATATAAGAACTATCTAGAAAGACACTTAGGCTATTGGCCAAACAGTATTGCCAATAATATAGTTTCAGTGTGATTATTTTGGATCTGGGCAGCGGAAATGGACGAGCAGCCTCCACCAATAGAATTTGCTTAGAATACACTTTAAAAACCTTTAAAAAATGATCCCATGACCTTGAGAACTCTAGAAACATTAGTGATGACTGTGGTAAACTCACTGTGAAAGCAGTTCTCGGCCTTTTGCTTCTTCATTGTGTTAGGCTAAATTGCTAGTCAAAGGTTGATTGAATAAAAAGGTAAGGGATGTGTATTGGCTGAGCAAATTTTGTGTCTGTCTTCAGATTAACTGGCTTGAGCATTCAAATCTTTTAGGCATATGCATGTATATATTGTATGCATGCATACGTTTATATGCGTGTTTGCATATGGGGGCATCTGTGGAGCAGTCAGAGGTTGACATTGAGTATCTTCTTGATTATTCACCAATTTATCTCCCAAGGTTGCATCCCTCACTGAACCTGAGCTTGCAGATTCTACGAAGTTAACTAATCAGCCTGTCTCAGCTTCCTGAGGATTGGCATTATAAGTAGACTTTCATGCCATTTCAGGTTGCTTGGTGGGTGCTGGCCCTCTGAGTCCCTGTTCTCATACTTTTACAGCAAGTGCTTTGTCTATTGCGCCATCTCTCCAGTCCAGAGCATCCAACTCTCCTTGAAATCTAATTATTAAGTTTTCCTTTCCGCATATACTTTCTGTTGAATTCAATCTAATGAAATAAAGATGACTCGGGTGACTAAAATATGGCAATGTCTCCAAGTATAGAGATTTTAGGCTTAGCTACTATTTTTGCAAATCAAAACTTTCCTAAACAAATTTCCTAGTCTGTGAAATTGGGATATTAATTCCATCAGATTGTTCTAAGTCATAAATAAAATATTATTTATGAATATACCTTGTACATGAACAAAATATGCCCTTACTAAGCAGTGAATGAGGTTGCATTAGGAATTACTAAAAATACATTGATTTCTTTAGGAGCTGACATAGATTGTGGCATAAATTTACTTTCTTACAAAGTGATTTTTTTATTATAAATTTGGGTAAAAACATATAAGTTTATGATCTTGGCAACATATTCTGAAGTTCTTTCTACAGGATGAATTATTGAGTCATGGCTTGAACAGCAATCCATTAAACTTTTTTTTAAATTATGCCTTTACAAAAAGACTTATTGCTTTGTCCTGTAATGGTCTTTAATTTATAGCATTATAATATTTTATAAGCAATATTACACGTGACTTTAATACACATATCTAGTCTTCGATCATACCTTTGCTCACCAGTCAAATATGGAATTGTAAGCTTTTGAGTTTCAAGAATTTGTTCCTACAGGACTTAGGTCTCGGAGTCTCTAGACAATTACCAAGGACTGATGAATACATCGCTCTCTTAGAAAGTCTGAGCAGTGAGGAAGGAGGGAGGCGTGTTCTCTCAGGAGAGAAAGGAATACTGAACTTCCTCTGAGAAGACTGTGATGAATGTCCCTGAGAACCTGGACTGTGGGACGAAAAAGACTCTGGAAGGTGTGCAGGTGGCATTGTTTAAAGAGAAAAGAAGGAGTGAGAAGCCCTGTACATAGAATGCACAGCAGGAGAGTTTATGAATAAAATTGTAATCAAATGTGGCTGGAGAAGGATGCCTGGAGGGGTTGGGGAGAAAAGTGGCTTAGGACCAGAAGGCGGAAAGTGGCTTTGTTTTTTCTTTCCCTTCTGTCCCTTTATTTCTCCCCCTTTCCTTTCCTTTCCTTTCCTTTCCTTTCCTTTCCTTTCCTTTCCTCCAATCCCCCTCCTCCTTTTGTTTCCTTTAGATCCTCTCATCTTCTTTCCTTTCCTTTTCCTTTCCTCTTCCCACTCATCTTTCTTTTTTCCTTTTCCTTTTCCTTCCTTCCTTCCTTCCGTTCTTTCTTTTTGGTTTTTCGAGACAGAGCTTTTCTGTGTAACAGTCTGGCTGTCCTGGAACTCATTCTGTAGACCAGGCTGTTCTTGAACTCAAGGAGATCCACCTGCCTCTGCCTCCCTAGGAGTGCTGGGATTAAAGGTGTGCGCCACCACCACCCGGCTTCCTCTTTCTTTTCAGACTTTCATTTCCTTCTCCCCTCTCTCCTGTTCTAATTTTCGATAGTTTCATGTGGCCCACAGATGCCTCAGACTCTTTTTGCAGCTGAAGATGACCTTGAACTCTTGATCTGCCCGTGTCTTCATCCCAAATGCTTAGATTATAGGTATGAGTCAGCACACCTGGTTTGATAGTGGAGTTCTGAGAGGAAATTTCAATTTCCATTTTGTAGAAAATGGTTAGTCATAAAATTTTTGGCTGGAAAAATGTCAAGCATTTCTTGATAAATAATATGGTAGCAGTATAGACTTGACTAGAAGTGAGAAGCTGGACGGAGATAGGCCATTCCTCTGCCGCCTCCACCCACAAACCACAGCCACTTTCGTCCTGTGCAGCCGACTTCCTAATTCTGCCTTCTGACCTTGCTGCTCCTTTGCACACATTCTCTTCTGCTGCATTCTCTAGTAGACAACAGAAGAATCCTGTATATTCCTTCACTTGTTACATGATCCATTGTAACAAGGTTTATAGGCGCTTCTGTATGAGAACTTTATGTGTGAGATGCTCAGTCTGCCAGTTAGCGGCTCAAGATTTTATTTTCCCCTCTTTGTAACGAGTCTGTCGATATGATTTCAGAATTAGTCTTGCACGTTGGCAGGGCTGGAGACAGGTTTTGTGCAGCTTTTAACACAGCAACATCCAAAGTTCTAGCTGTTCTGAGTCTCGGCACCAGGCTTAAACCTTTTTGCTCACTGTCTTTCTTCTGGTTTCCCCTAATTGTTGTTAACAAACTGCTTCTGCTTTCATTTCCCCTGTTTATTAGAGCTGCCCCTCAGTCAATGGTATAATCCTAATTATCTTTTGTAGCTTTTATTTTTGACTTTTTTGGTTAATTTGTGGCCCACCATTGTCTTTTGGTATTGATTAATTGAAACAATTATGTGGATTTGTGAGGTTTTGTTTGGTCTTCCCTCCAACTTTTTATTGTACCAAAAGGCAGCTTTCATTTATTAGGAAAACACACACTTAAAATTAAGTCAGCAGAGACCTTTCAAGATGGCCACCTTTGTGTCTTAGTTGAATGTAACAAAACTTGTGTTTACTCAGCGGGTAACACACATCCTATTTTATGTTGCTATTCAGGAGGTTGAGGAGTTTTGATTTACATAATCAAGTGTAACAAGAACTTTTCTGAGTTACAGGCCCACTTTGAATTTTACTGATTTTCAATTAAGATTTTTAATGAATAATTGAGTGGGATGGAGCAACAACAAAATTATTTTAATTTTACAATAACCACTGTTTAAGAACCTCAAATTCCAGAACTTAAAACTGATATTGGAGTCGTCTTAGCTTACTCAGTGACAAAATGTATAATTTTAAGGTCGTTTAATTTTAAGGCGCTGTTCTTGTTTCCCGTACTCTTGAGACCCAGGGTCTAAGCACAGGTAGTGGTTCGGCTCCAAAGCTTGTCCCTTCTCCTTTCCCCTTGCAGGGTAGCTGGGCTCTGCCCCTCCAAGCCGCTGCTTCTGTGGGGCGGCACTCCTCTCTGAACTGACAGGATGCTCTTCGTGTTTGAGTCTCAGCTCAGATGGCTTCTTCGACCCTTTTGTGGCAAATTCTCTGATAATCACCCCTGAACTCTTCCCAGTGAGATGAAGAGGTGATTTCCAGTGTGCTTGTTTCCTGTTGTACCCCAGGGGTTCTATGATGCTGTGCACTTCACAGGAGAAGCTTCAAAAGATGAGACACAGCTTGCCTGAAGGACGTGAGGGAACAGACATAGCCAATACGTGACAAGTCACCCCTATTCAGTTCTACTGTCTGGGGTGTATTTCCCGTTCCCACAGCAGGCTGATGGCATAGGTGGGACTATCTTTTCCTCTTTCTCAGATAAAAACGAGAAGCTCAGAGAGTTTAATTCCTGTGTCCAAACTACCACCACACTCTGGGGGGTTGAAAGACAATGTCATCCCTGTAAACATTTTACCTCAACCCAATGGCCCTCCAAGCAGGGGCTTCTTTGTATTACAGGTGTTTACAGTGTGATGAGAGAGTCAGTATGCTTTCTAAGCTCTTTTCCGAATAGTAACTCCTCTGGTGAATTTTCTGTGGCCCCGTGGATCTCTGTTTGTTTGTTTGCAACATGATACTTCTGTTACCATGATTACAATCTCTGCAAAGTTGTCTTTCTGAATTCTTTCATTCTTTCATGATGACTGTTTTTATCATATAGTCACCATTTCCTACTTGAATTGCGTTTTCTGCAGTTTTCCACGTCTTCCAACAGCCAATAAACAACCACACCACTTCTACTTTTAAATTTATTTTTAAAATTTTCAATTACTATTTTCAGGCAGAATCTCAAGTCGCCTAGCTTGGCCTTGAACTTGCTGAGTAGCAAAGGATGACCTTGAACTTCTGACCCACCTGCTCTCACAGGCCAGTGCTGCCATTGTGAGCAGCACCTTATGTCAGATTGGTGTGGTCCTGGGAATCAAATTCATAGACTCATAGATGGTATGCAAACACCCTCAAGCTGAGCTGAATTCCTAACTCCATTTTTTGCTTTTCCTCCTTTGGCCAGGCATTTTATGATTCAGGACCCCCTAGTGCTTTTGTTACTTTTAAAATCTGAGCCCAACCTATGTCCTTGTGCCAAATCTTATAATTGTTGAGACTTCTTTTCAAGGTGCTTCTTAATGACCACAGCCTCTACAGTTTACCATGATCTTGACTGTATCTGACTTTTATGGTCCAGACTATGAACTGACAGTGCATGAACACGGGATGGCCTGACCTGGTCTTGGAAAGGAATTTAAGGGAAATGGAGTACACAAAGGAAATACATAATTGAAAAACATCTTGAAATTCTTATCTGCCCCCACACTCAATTCTTTCTTCTCTCTGATTTGCCCAGTTACTAACCTTTTCCTGACTTTGGCATCACTCCCCACAGGTTAATACATTTTTATCTTCAATAAGGATTCAACATAAGTTTAACTTTTATGGATTATCATATGATATATGAATATGTGTATGTTTACTTTGTACTTTTGATTTTTCCACGGTGAGCCCACCAGTCCCTTTTTTTAGTAGGAAAATGACAGACAGAAACAAGGAAAAATCACCATAGAAGAATTTAGAGCCATTTATCGGTGTATTGCTCACAGAGAAGAAATTACTGAGATTTTCAATACGTATTCTGAAAACCGGAAGATTCTTTCTGAAAACAATCTGACTGAGTTTTTAACCCAAGAGCAGTATGAACTGGAGATAAATTACTCTGCTTCAACTGAGATCATCCAAAAGTATGAGCCTATTGACGAAGGTAAGTTCTGTTTCCAGTTAAAACCTAACTGCATAGTCATACGTAAAGTGCTCTTGTAAATTATGATCATCAAATTAAAATATTGGGAGTGGATGAGTGTCTAGGAAGAAGAAATTTTGTCTTTGTATTTCACAGGAGGTATACATACATATTTTTTCTTAAGCTATAATGTACAACAATGATACCCATCCCCACTCTGTTGACTAGATTCCCTTCTGAAATGTTCAGATCCATTACTGTTAAAGCAAGACAACAGTTCTATGACTTGTGCCTATAAAGAAAAGTGTCTTAAAGGGACAGTAAGGTGGCTCAGCTGTTAAAGATACTTGCTGCCAAGCCTGACAGTCTGTGCTTGATCCCAGAACCCACATAGTGGGAGGAGAGAATGCACTTCTGCAAGGTGGTTTGACCTTCCACGTTTGTACCATGACATGAGTGCACACACGCATGCACATGTGAATAAAGGTGCACACACACACATACTCTAAAGTAATATGCACACACAAACACACATATTTGAAAAGTGTCTTAATCTTGTGGATATGATGATATCTTGTGGATATTTTGTTTTATTTAAACAAAACAATTATAGGCAGCCTGCCATTTTATGCATTGTGCTCTTTGAATGTGTTTAAGAAGAAACTCTGGGCATGTGAAATTGGTCTGTGAGAATGAAATGAAAACAGATGTACAAAATCACGGTCTCCCCTTTTATCAACTCTGTTGTATACAGACATTCTGGCTTTCCATCACTGCACCTCACCCCCAGGATGATCAGCTTATAACAAGAAAAGACTGACATTGGCCCAAGTTTTTAGATGTCTCAGCCCAAGACTGTCCCTGTCGCTTCACACTTTGTGGCAAGGCAGTGTGTCACAAAGAGAGCGTGTGTCAGAGGAATGGGGGTGTGTGGCAGTGTGCTTACTACATGGCATGAATTCACACAGGCGGCTGCCTTGTTGTGCCTGGGAAATAGTCTTCTTGATGTTGTCTTCTATCTCTCGCTCTGACAATCTTTCCTTCATTTCCGTTTCAGTGATTCCTGAGCCTTATGGGGGTCAGTGTGACATAGAAGTGCCTTTTAGGGCTGAGCAATGCCACAATCTCTTAGTCTTTGCATTTTGACCAGTTGAGGGTCCCTGTGTAAACTGGATCTCACTTCAAGGAGAATGTTTCCTGATGAGGGTGATTAGAAGTTGAGGCACGAGGGGG
>PVIU01021094.1:0-32383 GCA_004026605.1 Ondatra zibethicus | reverse complement strand
CCCACACCATCTACAGCCACACCCACACCCCCTACAGCCACACACACACCATCTACAGCCACATCCACACCCCTCTACAACCACACACACACCATCTACAGCCACACCCACACCCCTCTACAACCACACCTACACAAATCGTCTTGCCTTCAGATCTGTAAAACACTGAAATGTCTTTTCATGAGGTGGCTTGTAAGTCATGCTTTTGTCCTCCTTCTAGAAGCATTACATATTTTGGAGTTTGAGAGTTCCCGGGATAATCTTCATAAAATCCCTTGTTGAACGTGTGATTTTTCTCACTAACACTAGAGAATATCTATTTAAGGTACTAGGGCTTTAAAAACAAATGCAAAACCTGCTAAAGTCCAGGGGATGAAACCAAATTATCAAGAATTTAAATATATGCCATGCCCTTTATTAGGGAAGCCACAGACAACTGAGCCTGCTTTCACAGTAGAAAAGCCTGGGTACGGATATATGCCAGAAATATTTAAGCATGGATGTGTGGAAGGCCGGCCTGATGGGTTCTTTGGCTTTCTTTCTTGAGGCTTCCAACCCTTGCGGTCCGCAGCCACCTTTCATGGCTGCAGCTCATGCGCCACCTTGTGGGCCCTGTGAGCTCAGCAGGGTCCTGCAAAGAGCAAGTACCTGAGAGGTTGTTTTGCCAGCTCCTTCGTAGACCTCGCTAGAGGGATTACATATGCGGGTCTTAGTATGCTACGGAAGGGCTGACATAGCCCAGTTCAGACTGGGGCTGTAGAGCAAAGGACCAGAAAAAGGTCTCCAAGAGGGCCTGAGGGAACGGACCTACACAGAGAGCAGAAGGAGCAAGGTGAATGCAGGAGTCAAGCCCTCCCACCCACGGATGATTGCTTCAGAAAGGAAAGCCACTCCGGGCAGCAATCACTCAACTAAATGACCAAGAGTGAGAGAGATGGCTTTGACAGCCCTGAAAGCAACTGGGATCCGGAGCCACACTTACCATGGAGCCTGAGTGGTGTCAGGTCACCTATGGAGTCCTGCTTCATGAATAGATGTCATTTGCCTCATAGAACAATCAATCTGCGGGAGAAAGTAGGGCTCAGCGAGATTTCCTTGCCCCTTAGTGGGCAAATGGAGGCTGTGATGGGCATCTCTGAAGGGTACTACCCCTGGTGTGTGCTGCCCAATGTCATGGGCACCTCTGTAGGGCACCACCCTTGGTGTGTGTTGCCCGGTGTCATGGGCACCTCTGTAGGGCACCACCCTTGGTTGTGCTGCCCAGTTCGATGGGCATCTGTTCAGGGAACTGCCCATGGTGTGTGCTGCCCAATGACACGGGCACTTCTGTAGGGCACCACCCTTGGTTGTGCTGCCCAGTTTTATGGACATCTCTGCAGGACACCATCCCTGATGTGTGCTGCCCAGTATTAATGGCATCTCTGCAGGCCACCACTTCTACTGTGTGCTGCCTCAGGGCACTGCCGTGATGTGTGCCGCTTGGTGTCATGGACACCATCCCTGCTGTGCTTGCCTCAGGAAAGGCAGAGCTCACTTGGGCTCTTTTCAGGCAGTCACAGACTACAAAACCTGAAAGAACTAAGGGAAAAAGTGAGTGCAATTTCAAGTGCATAAATACAGATTCACAGCCAACTCCCTTTTAATCAATGGAGGAAAACCTTTGAAGCTCAGCTGCATGGTATTTGGACCATCTAGACTGGCTCTTATCTTTAATTAGAAGCTTGTGCTGTGGTCCAAACATGTAAGGAACATGGCATGCTAGAAAGCCTGAGTGGGGGAGCGAAGGCCACAAGTTCAGGTGACAATTGATTGCCCAAAGTGGTTCTTAAAATCTCCTTGATCACAGATAAATAAGCCTCAAGAAATGTATTACCAATTTATAAAGGACTCAGATGCCAGCGGCCCGCCAGAAGACACAGCCTATCAGTTGAAGAAGCCAGCTCAACCACATTGCCTCCAATGGGACTGCACAGAGAAACCCTCACTATCTGCCCATGGCTACAAGGTTGCCACCACTACCAGATGGTTATGGAGAGGTTAAAATAGCTAAGTGCAAACCAGGGGATTCGCATCACTTACCCGCTCCTTCGGGAAACCCTCTTTCCAGATGAAGAAATGGGGAGACTCAATGCATTGATCCCCTGAACTCTTTTTTTTGTAGTTATTGGTCACTTTATATTTGTGTCTGTGTGTGTGTGGTTTTTTTTTTATTTTTCCGTCCAAAAATTTCCACTTCCTCCCCTCCTCCCATTCCCCTCCCACTCACCCTCTTCCCTCCCCTTCCAGTCTTAAGAGAGGGCAGGGTACCCTGCCCTGTGGGAAGTCCAAGGCCCTCCCCACTCCATCCAGGCCTAGGAAGGTGTGCATCCAAACAGACTAGGGTCCCAAAAAGCCAGTACATGCAGTAGAGACAAGTTCCAGTGCCATTCTCAGTCTGCCCCCATTGTCAGCCACATTCAGAGAGTCCGGTTTAATCACATGCTCGTTCAGTCCCAGTCCAGCTGGATTTGGTGAGCTCCCATTAGATCAGGCACACTGTCTCAGTGGGTGGACCAACCCCTCATGGTCCTGACTTCCTTGCTCATCTTCTCCCTCCTTCTGCTCTTCAACTGAACCTTGGGAGCTCAGTCCAGTGCTCTGATGTGGATCTCTGTCTCTATCTCCATCCATCGCCTGATGAAGGTTCTATGATGATATTCGAGATATTCATCAGTGTGACTATGGGACAAGGCCAGTTCATGCACCCTCTCCTCTGCTGCCCAAGAACCTAGCTGGGGACATCCCCGTGGACACCTGGTATCCCCTCTACAGCCAAGACTCTTGCCAACCCTAAAATGGCTCCCTTAATTAAGATATCTTCTTCCCTGCTCCTATATCGGCCCTTCCTTCATCTCAACCCTCCCACTTCCCCAAGCTTTCCCCAATCCTTCCCTTCTCTCTTCTCTCTCCCCGTCTCCCCTACCCCCTACCCCATCCCACCCCCATGCTCCCAACTTTTGCCCGGCGATCTTGTCTGTTTCCAATTTCCAGGAGGATCTAAATATGTTTTTCTTTGGGTTCACCTTATTATTTGGCTTCTCTAGGCTTGTGAACTATAGGCTCAATCTGATAGAAGAGAAAGTAGGAAGTAGACTGCAACACATGGGCACAGGAGACCACTTCCTACGTATAATCCCAGTAGCACAGACAATAAGAGCAACAATGAATAAATGGGACCTTCTGAAACTGAGAAGCTTCTGTAAAGCAAAGGACACTGTCATTAAGACAAAAAGGCAACCTACTAAATGGGAGAATATCTTCACCAACCCCACATCAGAAAATGGTCTGATCTCCAACATACACAAAGAACTCAAGAAACTAGAAATTAAAATTCTAAATAACCCAATTAAAAAATGGGGTACTGAACTGAACAGAGAATTCTCAACAGAAGAAGTTCAAATGGCCAAAAGATACTTAAGGTCATGTTCAATTTCCTTAGCGATCAGGGAAATGCAAATCCAAACAACTTTGAGATATCATCTTATACCTGTCAGAATGGCTAAAATCAAAAACATCAATGATAGCCTATGCTGGAGAGGATGTAGAGTAAGGTAAACACCCATCCATTGCTGGTGGGAATGCAAACTTGTGCAACCACTTTGGAAATCAGTGTGGCTGTTTCTCAGGAAATTGGGAGTCAACCTGCCTCAGGATCCAGCAATACCACTCTTGGGAATATACCCAAGAGACGCCCAGTCATACTACAAAAGCGTTTGTTCAACTATGTTCACAGCAGCATTATTTGTAATAGCCAGAACCTGGAAACAACCTAGATGCCCCTCAATGGAAAAACGGATAAAGAAAGTGTGGCACATCTACACATTAGAGTACTACTCAGCAGTAAAAAAACAATGACATTTTGAATTTTGCATGCAAATGGATGGAAATAGAAAACACTATCCTGAGTGAGATAACCCAGACCCAAAAAGATGAATATGGTATGTACTCACTCATTAGTGGACTCTAGTCCCCTGAACTCTTCACACCGAAGGTCCAGGTTCCTGTGAGACTTAAAACCAGCTTTGTCATCTTGACCAAAGATCATTAAGAGATAAATCGTGCTATATGGGGAATTACTAAAAGCTCTTCCCAAGACCTCAGGGTCCACAGACACATATAGCCCAGTCCTCCCCAACAGGGAAACCACTTCAGGCATTCTTGGTCTGTCTCTGCCAAGACTGTGTCGAAGAGCCCTGGATGCGGGGTCGTGGGTTACACAGTTTCCCGAGAGAATGGACCCACTCAGAGGGTAGAGGGTAGGGGAAGAACTTAAAAATGAGTGCAGCTTCAAGGATAGGCTTCATGACATAAAGAAACTGCAGAGAGCCCAGCTACTGGGGTGTGAGAGAAAGGGCTGGAAAGGAGTAGAGTGATGGCTGAATCCTAGTTCGTTGCTCTTCACAGATAATGGGGGTGGAGGAGCAGGGCACAAGACAGAATTTAGGGGATAATCAGATCCTCACCTTCTGGCTGTTTGTCCACGGTCTAGAGAAGCAATATCAGGCAATTTCATTTTAGTAGACCTTTGCAAACTGCCAAATGGAAAGAGACAGATTTAATTTCTTTGGATTTGCCCTTTCTGACCCAATCCAGGGAGGTGCTGAGACCCTATAGAACCTGGACCTCAGCAGAAGAACAGGGGTACAGAGACAAGAGTCTTAGACAATGCACAGAATGATTGCTGAGAATGCTGGCAAGAGGTCATGCCCGCCCAACAACCATGGACCCCCAGGAAGGTCACCTCCTGCATGGAGGGGCTCCAGACTCCTGGCACCCTCAGCATTTGGGTCCAGTCATCTCTTACCTTCAGAAGGCTTTTGACCGTAAGGCAAAGCCCACTGCTGAGCAGGCCACCCAAGAACCTCCAGGGATTTTTCGGCAAAGTCTAACATGAAAGCCAGTAATGATGGTGGGGCCGCACGTGGAAGCCCCGGACTGTGCAATAGCACGTGGAAGCCCCAGATGGTGGAGTGGGGTGGGGCGGCATGTGGAAGCCCCAGATGGTGGAGTGGGGTGGGGCGGCACGTGGAAGCCCCTGATGGTGGGGCGGCACTTGTCCCAATGGATTATTTGGTAATCAAAACTCCTTCCACTGTTGGTCACTTCAACTTCCCAACAGAGTTTCTGGGTTCACCTAAGAAGGTGAAATCGTAGGTTTACTTGAAACTGCCCCTGCTCCCCTTCCCTTCCTGTCTCTTTCTCCCCTCTATAGTTCTCTGCTGAGAAGCCCTTCCCAGGATGCTAGTTAACCAGCTGCAGGAGGACTGAGAGGAAGCCAGTCTGGGCCCTTCCATTCCAGAACTCCAGCTCAGCCCACACCCAGCAGAAAACATGTCATCTACAGCTGGAAGGACTGACGGTAGGGAGTGTAATCATCCGGCTGAGGTAACTACGCCGATGTCTGCAACCACAGCTAGAGGAGAAAGAAGGAAGAAGGAGATAAACCGAGGGCTTTGGATTTTGCCTCTATTGGACATCTTACCTTGGTTTTCATTTGTTTGATTGATTGACATTTACTTTTTCTTCCCTTCCAAATCCTTCCCCAATGTGTTAAAGATCTATCCTTTACATATGTCTGTAAGACAATGGTGCTGTAACGTTGAGTCCCGTGCTGGAGAGCGGAAGGAGCTCAGCCACAGCTGTGTCCCCAGAGCTTTAAAGGTATGTTGACACGGGAATGTAGCTCTAACCTAAAAAGGAATAAGAGATAGTTTATTCCAGAGCCAAATGTAAGTGACAATGGCTCAGAAATGGAATTTCAGGTCACCCCAAAACTATATCCCAACATGGTAATAATTTCATAATATCAAACAAGTGATGGCTCAAGGCATGTTTTAAATCTATTGGTGGAGAGGCACAAGGGTGTTAGGTCAGACATGGGTGTGGGTCTCCCCTGAGAATTTCAGTTTCAAGAGAAAGCAAGAATGAATAATTAAGCTGCCTGGTCAAGGTGTGACTGTCCTACACTGACCCATCAGTGCCATGGCACCAGTCTATCCAGTTCAGATTGGGAGACAGTTCCCTCTCTGGCTGATACTGAGACTCCAAGCTTCTCCTCATAGCATGGAATCATGGGACATTTTTAATTCTTTGGGGTCCATTGTTTCAATATTTTTATAACCTAAGGAAGAGGCTCAATTGTTTCTCTTTAAAAATCTTCTCTCTGGGGGAGTGCTGGCACCACCAGCCCTGCTGCAGCGGGCCTCTTTGTTCCACACGAACCCCCTGCAAGATTGCCCTTTCCTCTGTGGGGTCCTTGGACCACCAGGACTCTCTCTTCCTGTGCTGAGATCGGAGGTCCAGACAGTTGAGTTTGTGCACACCTGGCAGGAAAGTACCGGAGGGAGTGCTGGCACCACCAGCCCTGCTGCAGCAGGCCTCTTTGTTCCACACGACCCTGCCCCCCCCTGCAGGATTGCCCTTTCCTCTGTGGGGTCCTTGAACCACCAGGACTCTCTCTTCCTGTGCTGAGATCAGAGGTCCAGACGGCCATCCAGAGGGGTGAGTGTGTACAAGCCTTCCTGGAAGGTCAACACCCGCTAAGACTCCCCTGACTGCAATCAAAGGAAGAGATGGGCAGGCACCAATCCAAGAAGTCCTCCAACAACCTGAAAAGCAACATGTTAACACCAGAATCCAGAGAGTATGCAACAGGAAAACCTGAGCAACCTAACCCAGAAGAAGTAGAATAAATTGACTTTAAGCGTAACATTATGAAAGTGATAGAGACCTTTAAAGAAGAGGTGAAAAACTCCTTTGAAGAAAGGGATGAGAAAACTAACAAAAAGTTAGAAGAAATTAATAAATCCCTCAAAGATACCCTAGAAAACCAAGAAAAAGCAATCAAACAGGTAAAGAAAACAGTTCAAGACTTAAAAACTGAAATGGAGGCAATGAAGAAAACACAAACCGAGGGAAGGCTGGAGATGGAAAATGTGGGTAAACGAGCAGGAACTGCAGAGACAAGTATAACCAACAGAATACAAGAGATAGAAGAAAGAATCTCAGATGCTGAAGATACGATAGAGAAAATAAACTCATTGATCGAAGAAAACAACAAATCCAACAAGTTCTTAACACAAAACACCCAGGAAATCTGGGACACCATAAAAAGACCAAACCTAAGAATAATAGGGGGAGAAGAAGGAGAAGAAGTATAGTTCAAAGGCCCAGAAAATATATTCAACAAAATTATAGAAGAAAACTTTCCCAACCTAAAGATGAATATGTCTACAAAGGTACAAGAAGCATTCAGAACACCAAACAGACTGGATAAAAAAAAATCCCCTCGCCATATAATAATCAAAACACAAAACATACAGAATAAAGAAAGAATACTAAGAGCTGCAAAGGAAAAAGGCCAAGTAACATATAAAGGTAAACCTATCAGAATTACACCTGACTTCTCTATGGAAACCATGAAAGCCAGAAGGACTTGGATAGATGTGCTGCAGACACTAAGAGACCATGGATGCAAGCCCAGACTACTATACCCAGCAAAGCTTTCATTCACCATCAATGGAGAAAACAAGATATTTCAGGATAAAAACAAATTTAAGCAATACATAGCCACAAACCCAGCCTTACAGAAAGTACTAGAAGGAAAACCACAACTAAAGGAAACAAACAATACCCATAATAACACAGACATCTCACAGCCCTCCACTGGCACAACTCATAGAAAAGAAACACACAAACTCTACAACCAAAAAAAAAATAACTGCAGTTAATAACCTCTGGTCATTAATATCACTTAATATCAATGGACTCAATCCATCAATAAAAAGGTGCAGGTTAAAAGAATGGATACAAAAACAGGATCCAACATTCTGCTGTTTACAAGAAACACACCTCAACCACAAAGAAAGACACTACCTCAGAGTAAAGGGTTGGGTAAAGGTTTTTCAATCAAATGGACCTAAGAAACAAGCAGGTATGGCTATACTAATATCGAACAAAATCGACTTCAAACTAAAAACAATCAGAAGAGATGGAGATAGACATTTTATACTCTTAACAGGAATAATCCATCAGGATGAAGTCTCAATCCTGAATATATATGCCCCTAATATAAAAGCACCCACCTATGTAAAAGAAACATTACTAGAACTCAAAGCACACATCAAACCCCACACAATAATAGTAGGAGATTTCAACACTCCTCTCTCACCAATGGAAAGGTCAACCAGACAGAAACTTAACACAGAAATAAGAGAATTAACAGAAGTAATGAACCAAATGGACTTAATAGACATCTATAGAACATTCCACCCAAACAGGAAAGAATATAGCTTCTTCTGAGCATCTCAGGGAACTTTCTCAAAAATTGATCACATACTCGGTAACAAAGCAAACATCCACAGATACAAAAAAAATGGAGTAACCACCTGTGTCTTATCAGATTCTCATGGAGTAAAGTTAGATTTTAACAACAATTCCACCCCCAAAAATCCTACAAACTCATGGAAACTGAACAGTCAACTACTGGACCACTCCTGGGTCAAGGAAGAAATAAAGAAAGAAATTAAAGTCTTCCTTGAATTCAACGAAAATAAAGACACAACATACCCCAACCTATGGGACACTATGAAAGTAGTGCTAAGAGGAAAGTTCATAGCACTTAGTGCCCACATAAAGAAAATGGAGAAAGCACACATTAGTGACTTAACAGCACACCTGCAAGCTCTAGAAAAAAAAAAAGAAGCAAACTCACCCAGGAGGAGTAGAAGACTGGAAATAATCAAACTGAGGGCTGAAATCAACAAAATAGAGACACAGAAAACAATCCAAAGAATTAATGAAACTAAGAGCTGGTTCCTTGAGAAAATCAACAAGATCAACAAACCCCTATCCAAACTAATCAAAAGGCAGAGAGAGAACACTCAAATTAACAAGATCAGAAATGAAAAGGGGGACATAACAACAGACACTGAGGAAATTCAGAGAATCATTAGGTCTTACTACAAAAGCCTGTATGCCACAAAGTTGGAAAATGTAAAAGAAATGGACATATTTTAGATAAGTACCACATACCAAAATTAAATCAAGACCAGGTGAACAATTTAAATAGACCTATAAGTCGTGAGGAAATAGAAGGTGTCATCAAAAACATCCCAACCAAAAAAAGCCCAGGACCAGATGGTTTTAATGCAGAATTCTACCAAAACTTCCAAGAAAAGCTAATACCTATACTCCTTAAGGTGTTTCGCATAATAGAAACAGAAGGGTCATTGCCAAACTCTTTTTATGAAGCTACAGTTACCCTGATACCAAAACCACACAAAGACACAACCAAGAAAGAGAATTACAGACCAATGTCACTCATGAACATCGATGCAAAAATTCTCAATAAAATATTGGCAAACCGAATCCAAGAACACATCAAAAAAAATCATTCAATATGATCAAGTAGGCTTCATCCCAGAGATGCAGGGCTGGTTCAAAATATGGAAATCTACCAATGTAATCCATCATATAAACAAAATGAAAGAAAAAAACCATATGATAATTTCATGAAATGCTGAAAAAGCATTTGACAAAATTCAACACCCCTTTATGATAAAGGTCTTGGAGAGATTAGGGATACAAGGTTCATATCTAAATATAATAAAAGCAATATACAGCAAGCCAACAGCTAACATCACATTAAATGGAGAGAAACTCAAACCAATTCCACTAAAATCAGGAACAAGACAGGGATGTCCACTTTCCCCATATCTCTTTAATATAGTGCTTGAAGTTCTAGCAATAGCTATAAGATAGAATAAGGAGATCATGGGGATTCGAATCAGAAAGGAAGAAGTCAAACTTTTGTTATTTGCAGATGATATGATAGTGTACATAAATGACCCCAAAAACTCTACCAAAGAACTTCTACAGCTGATAAATACCTTCAGTGATGTGGCAGGATACAAGATCAACTAAAAAAATCAGTAGCCCTCCTATACACAAAGGATAAAGAAACAGAGAGGGAAATCAGAGACACATCACCGTTCACAATAGCCACAAATAGCATAAAGGATCTTGGGGTAACACTAACCAAGGAAGTAAAAGATCTATTTGACAAGAACATTAAAACCTTGAAGAAAGAAATTGAAGAGGATACCAGAAAATGGAAAGATCTCCCATGCTCCTGGATTGGTAGGATCAATATAGTAAAAAATGGCAATTCTACCAAAGGCAATCTATAGATTCAATGCAATCCCCATCAAAATCCCAGTAAAATTCTTCACAGACCTTGAGAGAACCATAACTAAGTTTATATAGAAAAACAAAAAGGCCAGATAGCCAAAACAATCCTATACAATAAAGGAACTTCCGGAGGCATTACCATCCCTGACTTCAAACTCTATTACAGAGCTACATTAATGAAAACAGCTTGGTACTGGCATAAAAACAGAGACGTTGACCAATGGAATCGAACTGAAGACCTGGATATTAATCCACAAACCTATGAACACCTCATATTTGACAAAGAAGCTAAAAGTATACAATGGAAGAAAGAAAGCATCTTTAACAAATGGTGCTGGCATAACTGGATGTCAACCTGTAGGAGAATGAAAATAGATCCTTATCTATCTCCATGCACAAAACTCAAATCCAAATGGATTAAAGACCTCAATATAAATCCAACCACACTTAACCTGATAGAAGAGAAAGTGGGAAGTAGCCTGCAACACATGGGCACAGGAGACCACTTCCTATGTATAACCCCAGTGGCACAGACAATAAGAGCAACAATGAATAAATGGGACCTCCTGAAACTGAGAAGCTTCTGTAAAGCAAAGGACACTGTCATTAAGACAAAAAGGCATCCTACTGAATGGGAGAAGATCTTCACTAACCCCGCATCAGACAAAGGTCTGATCTCTGAAATATACAAAGAACTCAAGAAACTAGAAATTAAAATTCTAAATCACCCAATTAAAAAATGGGGTACTGAACTGAACAGAGAATTCTCAACAGAAGAAGTTCAAATGGCCAAAAGATACTTAAGGTCATGTTCAATTTCCTTAGAGATCAGGGAAATGCAAATCCAAACAACTTTGAGATATCATCTTATACCTGTCAGAATGGCTAAAATCAAAAACACCAATGATAGCCTATGCTGGAGAGGATGTAGAGTAAGGTAAACACCCATCCATTACTGGTGGGAATGCAAACTTGTGCAACCACTTTGGAAATCAGTGTGGCTGTTTCTCAGGAAATTGGGAGTCAACCTGCCTCAGGATCTAGCAATACCACTCTTGGGAATATACCCAAGAGATGCCCAGTCATACTACAAAAGCATTTGTGCAACTATGTTCACAGCAGCATTATTTGTAATAGCCAGAACCTGGAAACAACCTAGATGCCCCTCAACGGAAGAATGGATCAAGAAAGTGTGGAATATATACACATTAGAATACTAGTCAGCGGTAAAAAACAATGACATCCTTAAATTTGCATGCAAATGGATGGAAATAGAAAACACTATCCTGAGTGAGATAACCCAGACCCAAAAAGATGAATATGGTATGTACTCACTCATTAGTGGACCCTAGCCATAAACAAAGAACATTAAGCTTAGAGAAGCCAAATAGCAAGGTGAACCCAAAGAAAAACATATATAGATCCTCCTTGAAATTGGAAGCAAACAAGATTGCTGGGCAAAAGGTGGAGGCATGGGAATGGGGATAGGGGAGGAGGTAGGGGTGGGTAGTGGGTGAAAGGGAGAGAGGGAGGGAGAAGGGAGAAGAGATGGACTGGGGAGAGCTTGGGGGAGTGGGAGGGTGGAGATGGAGGAAGGGTGGATATTGGAGAAGGGAATAAGATATTTACATTAAGGGAGTCATTTTAGGATTGGCAAGAGTCTTGGCTCTAGAGGGGATCACAGGTGTCCACGGGGATGTCCCCAGCTAGGTACTTTGGGCAGCAGAGGAGAAAGTGCCTGATCTAGCCTTGTCCCATAGTCACATTGATGAATATCTTGATCATCACCATAGAAATTTCGTCCGATGGATGGAGATAGAAACAGAGACCCACATTCACATCAGAGCAATGGACTGAGCTCCCAAGGTTCAGTCGAAGAGCAGAAGGTGGGAGAAGATGAACAAGGGAGTCAGGACTGGGAGAGGCTGGTCCACCAAACAAGACAGTGTGCCTGATCTAAATGGAGCTCACTAAATCCAGCTGGACCAGGACTGAATGAGCATATGATCAAACTGGAATCTCTGAATGTGGCTGTCAATGGGGGCTGACTGAGAAGCCAATGATAATGTCACTGGGACCTATCTCATCTGCATGTATTAGTTTCTTGGGAATCTAGTCTATATGGATGCACACCTTCCTGGGCTGGGATGGAGGGGGGAGGACCTTGGGCTTCCCACAGGGCAGGGTACCCTGCCCCCTCTTAAGGAAGCGGGGGAGGGAGGAGGATTAGTGGGGGAGCGTGAGGGGACTGGGAGAAGGGGAGGAAGTGTAAATTTTTTGAATGAAAAATAAAAGAATATAAAAAAAGAATATAAAGATCACTGAGACACTAAGGCCATCTATATTAGACTCTTTGCCTTCTTTAAAGTGGTATCAAGCAAGCCAGAGTTGTAGACACTGAGACAGACATCACCTTGCTTTATTACAGAAAGTAAAGATTCTTTATTAATCCTCCAGTACCTGCTTTGATTGAAGGCATAGAATTTCCCACAACAATGATTGCATTGAATGTAAAAATACTTCTGAAATTTTTTTGTATCCTCATCCATGTTAAAAGAGGTCATTGAAACAAGATGAACATCTGTATCATAGGATATGTTCAAATGTTCTATTTGCTTAACGGCCAGATCCATAAAGGTGTTCTCATTTCTTATATTAACCAGAGTTTTAGGGCCTTTGCAACCCTTGCTAGTTCCCAAACCACCATTGAGTTTCATCACCAGCACTTTGCTCAACACAGAAGAAATATTACCATGCAAGCTCCTGACTTTTGTCTTTCCATAGGGCTGAAATGAATCTTCTGAAGGATTTTCCCTCAGTCCACAGAAGGTTCCTTTTCTTGCAAAATTCTACCAAGTAGTTTCCAAAATCCATCAAGCTCACATTTAGTGTGCTCAAACTCATATGAAAGTGCTATGGCATGCATTTTTTTCTAATTTCCTATTCTATTTCTTGGCCAATGACTTCTTACAACTGAGAAGTGCCATTTTATGATAGCCTTTTAATGATCTTTCTCTGGTTCAGCAGCTGAGACGTTAGGGAGCTCTGAAAACAACTCGGAATTATGGCTTAGGTGGCATCCTCCACGTACTCTCACCTGGCACTCACAGTTGGTTGGCTCAGCTGGCAGCCCACTAGCATTATGCCTCCTGGCACCTAGACTCCTGCTTTAGACCTATTTTTTATTTTACTTAAAATATAATTACATCATTTCTTTCCTTCCCTTTCCTCCATCCAACCCCTTCCACTCCCTCTCAAGTCTGTCTATTTCTCATATGTATATTTGGTGCGGGACAATTGTCTATATTTTGTCAATTACATTTTAAATAAATGCTGATTGGCCAGTAGCCAGGCAGGAAGTATAGGCAGGACAACCAGACAGGAAGTAGAGGCAGGTCAATGAGAACAGGAGAATTCTGGGAAGAGGGAAGCTCCCTCTGCAGTCCTGTCCAGACACAGAAGAAGCAAGATGTGACTATGCCGCTGAAAAGGGTACTGATCCATGTGGCTAACATAGATAAGAATAATGGGTTAATATAAGTTATAAGAGTTAATAAGAAGTCTGAGCTAATGGGCCAATCAGTTTATCATTAAAAAAAAAATCTTCTCTCTGCCAAGCCGTTTGTTACAATAGGACCAAAAGATACAACTCAAAATTGTAAATAGATTATATTAAATAATAATTACATTAAATAATAGTAAATAAATTACAAATAATCCAGTTGAGTTTTAAAACATTTCAACTCACTCATACATTTCAAGTTGTTCAAAAAGTTCAAATTACAGGCCCTGAGAATTCAGGAATAGCTTACCACACCACTCCCTCCCTCCCAAGGTTCAGGGGCCATCGAGGAAGGGAAGCAAAAATAGTAGAAGAGCTGGGGACAGTTAATGTCTATAAGAAAACTGTTTTCTAGACACAGCAGGGCAGCTCTACATGGGAAGGCGCAATGGTTTTGACCGCATGCACCAGACCTATGTAATCTCCAGACAGAAGAAAGCCCAAGCGTGAAGGGTGGGGTGGGTGTAAGTCCCCACCTCTAGCTGTATAGACTCTAGCTCAGGCTCACAGCCGGGTTCCCAAAGCCCTTGTTCTCGGGCAGGCAAGCTGCTTGGCATCACTTCTGCTTTGTGAGCTGCTCTGTCTCTTCGGGCCTGAGAATTGTTTATTGGTTCGGAATAAAACATACAGAACTTTACCTGAACAAACAGAGCCTACAATTCCAATCAATGAGACTGTCAGCTTGGAAAAGTCTGGAGCCCTGTAGGGAATGTCATCTAGCCGCTGATGTAAACACATTGCCTTTGGGGATGGCAACCCACAGGGGGACAGCAGCTAAGGATCAGTGCTGGCACCTGTGAATGACAGCAAGGGATAATGATAGCAAAGCATGCTAGCAGGCAGCATGTCTGCATTAGGAGCTGCATCCCTTTGATTCTTCCGCTGCCTTCTCCCACCACTCCACCCCCAGAGACCCTGAGACAGTAGCTTCACACAGTGGCTGTATTCCTGAAAAGCCTCAGATGAACTTGACTCTCACAACTCCGCTGACTCTGTGAAGAGAGCAGGGATATGCAAGGTTAAGGGGCCCCTGAGTCCAAGCCTTCTGCCTATGCCCATGGACTCTTCCATCTCCTGATGTGTTCCTTGTGAGAGTAAGCATCAGTGGTAGATTATGGGCCTTACCAAAAGCAAAGAAAGATGCCCAAAGAGGCAGCCTTAGCAGGGCCCAACTTCATGAAGAAACAAAGCAATTATTTCCCAACCTAATAGATGTCATTTGCCTCCCTCCCTTCTCCTTGAGGCTTCCTCAGAGCCATGTTTCAACTCCCACCTGGCATCTTCCCTGTGTTTGCATGCTTCTTACAGTTGGGATAAAGATCTTGGCTCATTGAGAAAGCATTATACATTAGGTCTTGCTCCTGTGTGCTGTAGTTGGGATGTGAGTTGGAGGCTTGGTCCTCTGTGCAGTGATATTTAGGTTATGAAATGTTCAAAAAGTGAGGCTTACTGGGAAGGGGTCAGGTCACTGGATCACTGCCCTTGGAATAGTTTAAAGTGGTTCTCAAGGAACCCCACTGAACTAGTGGATAAAATGGACCACAATAAAAGCACAGGCTTCACCCTTAATTGTGTTCTGTCTCCCTGTCTCTCCAAGCCATTGCTCCCTCTCGTGTGCTCCCACCAAGATGCCATCCTTTGTGTGACATATCCAAAGTGACCCCCACCAAACTTTAGTATAAGTTTGAGCCAGAACTGTGAGCTATATGAAACTTTTTTTCATAATATCTTATAATGCCAATGGGAAATAGACAAATAAAGTAAGTAGTCTTTGTACATCCCCATTTGACCCCTCAAGCAAGCCCTTGATTCAGGTGCTACTTCCAGTTCCCATGGCAACAAGTATGATGGGTCAGGACCATCTGTTTTTGCAGATTCTATCCTCATTTCATTTCCTTAAGTGTTTCCTGACCTGGCCCCAAGTTGGTGGCCCCTTCTCCATCCTCTTTTGGCTTGCCTCCTTCATTCTGGCTCAGAGCCCTCACCAAACCACCCGTTCAAAGGTGTTCCCTCTCCCAGAGCCCACGACACACTCTTCCTTATGAAGACATGAAGACAAGATTATTGAACAGATGTACAATTACATACAAAGTAACCTTGTGAAAGAGGGGACATCTGGCCAAGTCATGGCAACCTTTCTCAGAGGATGCTAGGAGCCTAAAGAATCAAAGAAGGCAATCATAAGAGGCAATGGATGTCTCTTGGTGGGTCCTGGGTGGGCCATCTGATAAAGTGCCGTGTATGGCTCCAAGAGTGGAGATTTCCACAAACCACAAATCCAAGAATGTCTGTCTCTGGACAGCACCCTAAAGAAAAAGCAAATTCCAACTCCTGGAGCTAGAGGCTTGATAGCCGGGTGTCTGTGGGAAGCCATCAATGGTGTATCATGCAGAGGGCAAATTTAAACAGGGGAGCCAGGAACAGCAAACTGGACTTACTAGTCATTATTATCCTTCTCCTTAAGATTCAGGAATGACTTCCAAATTGCATTTTTAAAAAGTATTCTACTGGACATTGGCAGACCAGGACTGAGCCAGTGACCTGGGCCAGAGCAGACCTGACACAGCAAACACTACCAGAACAGGTACAGGGGATCAACTGCTAAGTGAGTGAGCTAGAGACAGAGACTGCTGAGGGTCTGGATGTGAATCTGGGACCTTCAAGGGAGTAGACCTAAGCCAGGACCCCAGTGGGTCTGGGTGTGAGTCTAGGATCTCTGAGGAACTATGCCTGGGATAGGACCTCCTCTGCAGGTCTGGGCATGAATCTGGGACCTCCAAAGAAGTAGGAAGGAACCAGAGATCTCTGTGGGTTCATGCATGAGTCTTGGACCTCAGAGGGAGTAGGCCTGAGCCAAGAGCTCTTGTCGGTCTGGGCATTGGGTCTGGGACATCAAAAGGAATAGGCAGGAACCAGAAACCTCTGCGGGTCTGAGCCAGAGTCTGGGACCAATGAGGGAGTAAGGCTGAGCCAGTTCCTCTGCTGGTCTGGGCACACCAGAGCCTGGGAACTCCGAGGGAGTAAATCAGAGCCAGAGACCTTTGCAGGACCAACTCCAAGCCAGGGACATCTGCAGGAACAGATCCAGACCAGTGACATTTACAGAAACAGGTCTGAGATGACAACCTAGGCTAGAGCAGGCCTGAGACAGCAAACTCCAAGGAAGTGGAGCAAACCCCAGGAGCACTGAGTGACCTCCAGGAATCTGGAATGACCAAAGGGCTAACTACAACCACGGAACTGACTGTACCACAAGGAACAACCATCTGAGCCTTGGATTCACTGGCACCTAGAAGATAAATTAACAGAATCACAGACAGCCCCAACCACACCTATTAGAGGAAAAGATGAGTAGAAAAGGTAAGAATACATGCAACACCACAAAGAGCAACACAATACCAGTAAAACCTAAAGACCCTACAACTGCGAGACCTCAACAACCAAATATAGATGAAACAGAAAAAAATGACCTAAAAAGTAACTTCAGAAGAATGTTTGAAACTCTTAAAGAGAAAATGAGAAACTCCCTTAAAGAAATGGAGGAAAAGACAAACAAAAAATTGGAAGACATCAGCAAATACCTTAAAGAAAACCAAGAAAAAGCAATCAAACATATGAAAGAAACTATTCAAGACTTGAAAACTGAAATAGAGACAATAAAGAAAACACAATCCACTGGGCAGTGGTGGCGCACGCCTTTAATTCCAGCACTCGGAAGGCAGAGGCAGGCGGATCTCTGTGAGTTCGAGACCAGCCTGGTGTACAAGAGCTAGTTCCAGGACTGGCTCCAAAGCTGCAGAGAAACACTGTCTTAAAAAAAAAAGAAAAGAAAACACAATCCAAGGGAATTATAGAAACAGAAATCATGAGAAAATGTTCAGGAACCACAAATGCAAGCATGAACAGCAGAATACAAGAGATGGAAGAGAGAATCTCAAGCTCTGAAGATACAGTAGACTCATCAGTCAAAGAAAACATTAAATCTAACAAGAGCTTAACCCAAAATATCCAGGAACTATGGGACATCATGAAAAGGCCAAACCTAAGAATAATAAGTATAGAAGAAGGAGAAGTTCAACTCAAAAGCACAGAAAATATATTTAACAAAATCATAGAAGAAAACTTTCCCAACCTAAAGAAAGATATCCCTATGAAGATACAAGAAGCTTACAGAACACCAAAAAGACTGGATCAAAAAAAAAAAAAGTTCCCTCGCCACATAATAATCAAAACACTAAACATACAGAGTAAAGAAAGAATATTAAGAGCTGCAAAGGAAAAAGACCAAGTAACATATAAAGGCAGACCTATCAGAATTACACCTGATCTCATTGGAGACAATGAAAGCCAGAAGGTCATGGTCAAGCACTATGCAGACATTAAGAAACCATAGAAGCCAACCCAGACTCCTATACCCAGCAAAACTTTCGATCACCATAGAAGGACAAAACAAGATATTCCATGACAAAACCAGATTTAACCAATACCTAGCCACAAAATACTAGAAGGAAAACTCCAACCAAAGGAAGTTGGCTACTTCAACAAAAACACAGACAATTGATGATCTCATAGCAGCAAATCAAAAAGAAGGGGAAAACACACAAATTAACATCTCCAGCAATGAAAACTAAATTAACAGGAGATAACAATCACTGGTCATTAATATACCTTAATATAAATGGACTCAACTCACCTATAAAAAGTCCCAGGCTAACAGATTGGATACAAAACCAGAATCCATCCTTTTGCTGCATACAAGAAACACACCTCAACCTCAAAGACAGAAATCACCTCAGAGTAAAGGGTTTGGAAAAAATTCCCCATCAAATGGACCTAAGAAACAAGCGGATGTAGCTATCCTAATATCTAACAAAATAGACTTCCAGCTAAAATCAATCAAAGAGACAAAGAAGGACATTTCATATTAGTCACCGGAAAAATCCATCAAGAGGAAATTTCGATACTGAACATCTATGCACCAAATACAAGGGCACCCTCATATGTCAAAGAAACACTTCTAAAGCTTAAATCATACATTAAACCCCATACACTAATAGTGGGAGACGTCAACACTCCCCTTTCACCACTGGACAGGTCACTCAGACAAAAAATTAACAGAGAAATAAGGGAAGTAACAGATGTTATGAATCGAATGGACTTAAAAGACATCTATAGAATATTCCATCCAAAGAGAAAAGAATATACCTTCTTCTCAGCACCTCATGGAACCTTCTCAAAAATTGACCACATACTCGGAAACAAAACAAACCTCAACAGACACAAAAAAAATTGTAATAACCCCATGTATCCTATTAGATCACCATGGTTTAAAAGTCAACAGCAATACTAATTCCAGAAAGCCCACAAACACATGGAAATTAAAGAGTGCTCACCTGAATCATCAATGGGTCAAGGCAGAAATAAAGGGAAAAAATAAAGACTTACTAAAATTCAATGAAAATGACCACACAACATTCCCAAATTTATGGGACACAATGAAAGCACTGTTAAGAGGAAAGTTCATAGCACTAAATGCCTACATAAAAAAGCTAGAAAAATCACACACTAGTGAATTAACAGAACATTTGAAAACTTTAGAAAAAAAAGAAGCAAACTAACACAAGAGAACTTGAAATGTTCAGATGGCAGGAAATAATGAAATTGAGAGCTGAAATCAACAAAATAAAAACAAAGAAAACAATCCAAATAATCAATGAGACGGAGCAGGTTCTTTGACAAAATCAACAAAATAGGCAAACCTTTATCCAAACTAACCAAAAGACAGAGAGAGAATATCCAAATTAACAAAATCAGAAATAAAACGGGCGAAGTAACAATAGACATGGAGGAAATCCAGAGAATCATCAGGTCATATTTCGAAAACCTGCTCAACAAAATTGGAAAACTTAAAGGAAATGGACAACTTTCTGGATAAATATTACTTACCAAAATTAAATCAAGACCAGATAAGCAAATTAAATAGACCTATAACTGCTAAAGAAATAGAAACAGTCATCAAAAGTCTCTCAACCAAAAAAAGCCCAGGACCAGATGGTTTCAGCTCAGAATTCTACAAGACTTTCAAAGAAGAACTAATACCAAATACTCCTCAAATTGTTCCACACAATAGAAACAGAAGGAACATTGCCAAACTCTTTTTATAAGGCTACAATTACCCTGATACCCAAACCACAAAAAGACATTACTAAGAAAGAGAATTACAGACCAATTTCACTTGTGAACATTGATGCAAAAGTGCTAAATAAAATACTAGCAAACTGAATACAAGAACATGTCAGAACCATCATCCACCATGATCAAGTCAGCTTCATCCCAGAGATGAAGGGATGGTTCATCATACAAAAATCTGTCAAGGTAGTCCACCAAATAAACAAACTGAAAAATAAAAACCACATGATCATTTCATTAGATGCTTAAAAAGCTTTGGAGAAAATCAACATCCCTTCATGATAAAGGTTTTGGAGAGAACAGGGATACAAAGAACATACCTAAATATAATAAAGTCAATAAACAGCAATCCAACAGACAACATCAAACTAAATGGAGAGAAATATCATAGCTATCCCACTGAAATCAGGAACTAGACAAGGTTCCACTTTCTCCATATCTACTCAATATAGTTCTTGAGGTCCTAGCTAGAACAATAAGACACCAGAAGGAGATCAAGGGCATACAAATCGGAAAAGAAAAAGTCAAACTCTCACTATTTGCTGATGATATGATAATGTACATAAGCTACCCCAAAAATTCTACCAAGGAACATCTCAACTCATAAACACTTTCAGTAATGTAGCAGGATACAAGATTAACTCAAAAATAAAAATCAGCCGCTCTCCTATACACCGATGATAAAAGAGCTTAGAAAGAAATTAAAGAAACATCACCCTTCACAAAAGCCACAAATAGCATAAAATATCTAAGAGTGACTCTGACCAAACTAGTGGAAGACTTGTATGACAAGAACTTTAAATTTTTGAAAAAAGAAATTGAAGAAGACACCAGAAAATGGAAAGATCTCCCATGCCCTTGGGTAGGTAGAATTAACATAGTAAAAATGGCAATCTTACCAAAAGCAATCCACAGATTCAATGCAATGCCTATCAAAATCCTAGCAAAATTCTTCACAGACCTCAAAAGACTCAACTTCATATGGAAAAGCAAAAAACCCAGGATATGCAAAATAATCCTGTACAATAAAAGAACTTCTGGAGGCATCACAATCCCTGACTTCAAACTCAACTACAAAGCTAAAGTACTGAAAACAGCCTGGTTTTGGCATAAGAACAGACAAGAGGACCAATAGAACTGAATCAAAGACCTGTATATTAATTTACTCATCTTCGAACACCTTATTTTTGACAAAGAAGCAAAAAATATCAAATGGAACAAAGAAAGCATATTTAACAAATGGTGCTGGCATAACTGGATATCAACATGTAGAAGAATGAAAATAGACCCATATCTATCACCATGCAGAAAACTCAAGTCCAAATGGATCAAAGACCTCAACATAAAACCAGCCACACTGAACCTTATAGAAGAGAAAATGGGAAGTACACTTGAACACATTGGCACAGGAGACCACTTCCTAAATATAACTGCAGCAGCACAGACATTGAGAGAAACAATTGATAAATGGGACCTCCTGAAACTGAAAAGCTTAAGTAAAGCAAAGGACATGGTCAACAAGACAAAACGACAGCCTACAGAATGGGAAAAGATCTTCACTAACCCCATATCAGACAGAGGTCTGATCTCCAAAATATACAAAGAACTCAAGAAATTGGTCATCAAAAGAGCAAATAATCCAAAGGAAAAAAAATGGAGTACAGACCTAAACAGAGAGCTTTCAACAGAGGAATCTAAAATGGCTGAAAGACACTTAAGGAAATGCTCAACATCCTTAGTCATCAGAGAAATGCAAATCAAAACAACTCTGAGATTCCATCTTACACCTGTAAGAATGGCCAAGATCAAAAACACTGAGGACAGCTTATGCTGGAGAGGATGTGGGGTGAAGGGAACACTTCTGCATTGCTGGTGGGAATGCAAGCTGGTACAACCCTTTTGGATGTCAGTGTGGTGATTTCTCAGAAAATTAGGAAACAATCTTCCTTAAGACCCAGTAATACCACTTTTGGGTATATACCCGAAGGATGCTCAATCGTGCCACAAGGATATGTGCTCAACTATGTTCATAGCAGCTTTGTTTGTCATAGCCAAAACCTGGAAACAACCTAAATGCCCCTCAATCGAAGAATGGATAAGGAAAATGTGGTACATTTACACAATGGAGTACTACACAGCAGGAAAAAATAACGACAGCTTGAATTTTGCAGGCAAATGGATGGATCTAGAGAACATCATATTGAGTGAGGTAACCCAGACACAGAAAGACAATTATCACATTGTACTCACTCATAGGTGGTTTATAAACATAAAGCAAAGAAAACCAGCCCACAAATCACAATCCCAGAGAACCTAGACAACAATGGGGACACTAAGAGAGACTTACATAGATCTAATCTACAAGGGTAGTAGATAAAGACAAGATCTCCTGAGTAAATTGGGAGCATGGGAACCAAGAGAGGGGACCAAGGTTGAAGGGGAGGGGAGAGGCAGGGAGGGGAGCAGCGAAAAATGTAGAGCTCAATAAAATTCAAAAAAATCAAGTATTCTACTGTCTTGGTGAGGAAATTCAGGAATTTGAGTCTGTGGGCACCAACATCTCTGAGGAACTATTTCATTTACATATTTTGCAATACTATATTTAGAGTCATAAAGTTGTTTTCCTAGGCTTTGCGGAAACCATCTCATGCAATCCTTCATCTTCAGAAACTGCAGATAACTCACTAATGAAGGAATCGCTGTGCCTTTAGGTATCACTTACCACAACAGAGATATTTTCCATCTTCAAAAAACTGATGTTCCATGCCCAGCCAGCTGGGTGTCTATAGTCATTTCACAGAAGTTGTGTGTGTCAAGAGGCCTAATCATTCTGAACTCTCGTGCAATGTTAAAGTCTGACTGAACTGATTATTTCCTTTTCAGAATTCTCTGTGTGTGTCTGTGTGTGTGTCTCTGTGTGTGTGTGTGTGTGTGTGTGTTGGCATGTGTGAGAACACATGTATGCATGTGAGGTCAGAAGTTCATGTTGGATGACTTCCTTCACTGCTCTCTCACATATGCACCCCACACTCTGGGATTACAGATGGGCTGCCACATCCAGCATCTTCATGGATGCTGGGAATCCAAATTCTGGTCCTCGTGTTTGCGGGGTCAACGTTTCACCCACTGAATAATCAACCCAGCCCCCGAAGCTTGCATTTTTAGAAGCTTTTGAAATCAATAAGCAGAAAGAACCTGGTGTAGGAGGGTCTTCTGTTTGTATATTGCCCTCATTGGTTAAATAAAGAAAACTGCCTTGGCCGTTTGATAGGGCAGCCCTTAGGTGGGCGGGGTAGACAGAACGGATTGCTGTGAGAGAGAAGGCAGTGTGGCAGACGCAGATGCCATGCTTCTCCAGCACAAGATGGACACTGGTTAGACTCATACCGGTAAGCCACGACTCGTGGTGACACACAGATGATTAGAAATGGGTTAAACAAATATGTGAGAGTTAGCCAATAAGAGGCTAGAGCTAATGGGCCAGGCAGTATTTCAATGAATACAGTTTCCGTGTAATTATTTCGGGTACGCACTGGGAGCCGGGCGGGACAGAACAAGGGGCCCGGCGCCGGGAACGCAGCCCGAGCCCCCTTACGCCGGGAACGCAGCCCGAGCCCCCTCATTACTACAAGAACCAACTGATATATCACTGGCAACACAGCAAACACATTTTAAACATTCTGTTTGGGGATTAAATTTTTGGCTTAACTCAATTTGGAAAAAAAATGCTGTATTCTTTGCCCTCCTTCTCTGGCCTAATCTAAAATAAAAGTTTTGAGTGCCCATTAGTATACTCCCTAAATTTGATTCTTGTTTGGTTCCTCAAAGTAGTAATTCCAGTTCCTAGAAGAGTCTGCCCATGCTAATCTCCTTTAAAAGTGTGTCCCATAGAGGTCCCTCGGAAGGGATACCAAAGCCCCTCCCATCTGTCACTTGAGCGTTCACCATGCGAGTTCTAACTATCCATGATCAATCTCCTGTATGTTTTTGCTGTTGCTGGCGTCCAGGCCCATATGTGCTAGGCATACTCATCCCTCAGCATCCTCATGCCTTCCTAAAGCAAAGGGCTGTTCTCACATCTTTTAGCTTCTCCAGAACCTCACCTCATGCCTGGTACTTAACCAGGAGCTCAGTCTTGTCTGAGTCATGGAAACCTTCTGCCTGTCCCGTCCCCAGCATCAGAATTCTTGCTTTATATTGTGGGGATGAAAAACAGTGAACATAAATCTCTTGAGCTTTCCAGAAGGATTTGTTTCTTGGATCTTCTGTTCTGCAGGGTAAGAGATGGGTCCAGGCTCACAAGCCAGGCTTGCTGTGAAAGTCCATGACTGTTGCCATAAAAGCTAGGCTCTCATGCTCCTGACACTTTAGCCTAAATTCCTAAACTCTTATTTCTTAGTTTTAGGTGGGCATCACTATTTGACCCCTTATCCTGAAATCAGTGTCTCTTGACCCACAATGTCTAATGTCATTGTCAATGCTTTGACTAGACCTATTTGGGTTTTCTTGAACGACATGACTTAAAGCATCTACCTGCCTTGGCACGGTTTGACTGTGAAATGCCCCTCCCCCATGAACATTGGTTAATTCTCATGTTCATCATCAACTGGCAGTGTTATTTAGAGGAGGGCTGGAAACTTTGGGAGGTGGTGCCTGACCAGGTCACCGGGAATGTTTCCTTTGGGTTATATTTTCTCTGGCCCCTTTCTCTTTCTCCAGTTCTTGGTTTCCTGAGGTAAATAGCTCTTGACACATGTTCCAGCTATGAAAAGGTTCTGCCTCATAACAGGTCCAGAAGCAATAGGACCAAGTGACTACAGAGAGAAACCTCCAAATCAATGAATCCAAATGAACCTTTACTCCATCGCATTATTAACCTTAAGTGTTTTGTCCGAGCAATCAGAAAAGTCAATACAAGTTCAAACTTGGGTAAAACTCAACCCCAGGCCAGTTCCTACCTGAAGATAGTCTATAGAATACAAAGAACTCTATAGCCTCAGACACCTCAAATCTGTATTGTAAAGAGTAGGTGAAGAGACAACCATTCCCAGAGGACAGGATGGTGACGTGTGGAATGGGATTTCCACATGTCACTTAAGATAGATGGACATACCATGGTTGTCAAGGCAGATTCCAGAGTTGGCCACAGAAACAATTTTCAGTCTCAAGGCAGAGGAACGAGTAGCTGTGAAGAATACATTTCCCTCTACACCAGTGTTTTCAAACACAGCAGCCGTATCCTATTTGTCAAGTCAGTGGTGTTTTGTGTTATATTCTGGGATGAGTGTTTTTGTCAAAATTTCATTTGAAACATTAAATTGTTTACACTGCTGATTCAAATTCAAAACAATACACCGCCTCCGGATGCAGCCTGTGATGGATTTTTAAACGCATTTAATGCCACAGTATAGCTGTGGAGAAGAGCCACCAAAGGAGCACACTTGCAATTCTCTTTTTGACAATTCACAGAGACATTTCTGTTGTAGCGACTATGGTCTGTGGGCAGCCAGATGCCCCAAAGAGACCCACGTTTGCCCTTAGAAAAGAGAGGCTCCATAGTCTGAAGCTAGTCAGGGGATGGCTCAGAGGTTTCCAGGACAACGTCCTAATGAACAGGAAACACGCTGCCAGCTTGAACATAGGCGAAAATATCTGGAACAGAAAGCAGTTAGTCCCAGGGGTTATTTCTAGCTCCCTAGCCACAATGATAAGGGACCAAATGCTGTTATACGTTGTGTTGCTGGACCCAGCGAGGTCTGTTAGTGCTAGCTCCTGGATCTTAACACAGCTTGCCACAAAAGCTTTCATACCCCATGGTCTAATAGCCCCTTTACAGCAGTAGACAAGGTGTAGTACCTTACATCAGCAAATGCTTTTTCAGCATCTAATGAAATGATCATATGGTTTTTTTCTTTCAATTTATTTATATGATGGATTACGTTGATAGATTTTCATATGTTGAACCAGCCCTGCATCTCTGGGATGAAGCCTACTTGGTCATAATGGATGATTTTTTTTTTGATGTGTTCTTGGATTCGGTTTGCCAGTATTTTATTGAGAATTTTTGCATCGATGTTCATGATTGGGGAGATTGGTCTGTAATTCTCTTTCTCGGTTGTGTCTTTGTGTGGTTTTGGTATCAGGGTAACTATAGCATCATAAAAAGTGTTTGGCAATGATCCTTCTGTTTCTATTATGTGGAACACATTGAGGAGTATAGGTATTTGCTCTGCTTGGAAGTTCTGGTAGAAGTCTGCACTAAAACCATCCAGCCCTGGGATTTTTCTGGTTGGGAGGTTTTTGATGACAGCTTCTATTTCCTCATGACTTATTGGTATATTTAAATTGCTCACCTGGTCTTGATTTAATTTTGGTATATGGTATCTAATCCAAAAAATGTGTTCATTTCTTTTACATTTTCCAATTTTGTGGAGTACAGGCTTTTGTAGAAGGACCCAATGATTCTCTGAATTTCCTCAGTGTCTATTGTTATGTCCCCCTCTTCATTTCTGATTTTGTTAATTTGGGTGTTCTTTCTCCTCCCCTTGATTAGTTTGGGGTAACACTAACCAAGGAAGTGAAAGACGAATTTGACGAGAACTTAAAGTTTTTGAAGAAAGAAATTAAAAATGACTAGAAAATGGAAATATCTCCCATGCTCTTAGATCGGTAGGATCAACATAGTAAAAGTGGCAATCCTACCAAAAACAATCTATAGATTCAATGCAATCCCCATCAAAATCTTAACAAAATTCTTCACAGACCTTGAGAGAACAATAATCAACTTTATATGTAAAAACAAAAAAGCCAGGATAGCCAAAACAATCCTATACAATAAAGGAACTTCCGGAGGCATTACCATCCCTGACTTCAAACTCTATTACAGAGGTATAGTAATTAAAACAGCTTGGTATTGTCATAAAAACAAAGACATTGACGAATGGAACTGAATTGAAGACACGCATATTAATCCACAAATCTATGAACGCCTGCTTTTTGACAAAGAAGTTAAAACTATACAATGGAAGAAAGAAAGCATCTTTAACAAATGGTGCTGGCATAACTGGATGTCAACCTGTAGGAGAATGAAAATAGATCCATATCTATCACCATGCACAAAACTCGAGTCCAAATGGATTAAAGACCTCAATATAAATCCGACCACATTGAATCTGATAGAAGAGAAAATGGGAAGTAGCCTTCAATGCATGGGCACAGGAGACCACTTCCTATGTATAACCCCAGTAGCACTGACAATAAGAGCAACAATGAATAAATGGACCTCCTGAAACTGAAAAGCTTCTGTAAAGCAAAGGACACAGTCATTAAGACAAAAAGGCATCCTACTGAATGGAGAAGATCTTTACCAATCCCACATCAGACAAAGGTCTGATCTCCAAAATATATAAAGAACTCAAGAAACTAGAAATTAAAATTCTTATAATCCAATTAAAAAAATAGGGCACTGAACTAAACAGATAATTCTCAACAGAAGAATTTCAATTGGCCAACTTCCATAACTATCAGGAAAATGCAAGTCAAAACAACTTTGTGATACCATCTTACACCTGTCAGAATGGCTAAAATCAAAAACACTAATGATAGCCTATGCTGGAGAGGATGTGGAGTAAGGGGAACACTCATCCATTGCTGATAGGAATGCAAACTTGTGCAACCACTTTGGCAATCAGTGTGGCTGTTTCTCAGAAAATTGGGAGTCAACCTACTTCAGGATCCAGCAATACCACTCTTGGAAGTATACCCAAAAGATGCCCAATTATACTACAAAAGCATTTGTTCAACTATGTTCATTTGTAATAGCCAGAACCTGGAAACAACCTAGATGCCCCTCAAAGGAAGAATGGATAAGGAAAATCAGTTTTCAGGTGTGATTCAGAGTAGGAGAAGGGTTGCCCAGCAGATATGGGTGCTGGGACTATAAGAGTCATGACCCATAAGGTTCTAGAACACAACCTTGCCTTCCACTACATACAATTTTCCTAATTTGAACATCAGTACCTGGGTGGTTAGGCTAGAACATTCTGCATAGCTCTGAAGTAAATATCTCCCACATGGGGCTGAACTGTGTAGGTCTTGTAGCCTGCCTCATTCCTGAGGATGACTCTGTGAAAGGTGTGACTTTGAAGTTGGAAGCTGTCTCCAACTGAGTTGTGAGGGACAGAACTGAGAGTCCATTGATGTCCACACTCCAGACAACTGTCCTGTTGGTCCTTATGTGTCTGAGATTTCCCTCTTGGTAAATTGAACCTTTAGCATTGTAAAATTTCCATCTTCTTTCTGGTAATACTATCTTCCCCCCAAAGTCCACTCTATCTAATATTAATTCATGTATCCATTCCCACTGGGTTTATCTGCCACATCAGAATCCCATGATGTGAGTTGGTTAAATCGCAAAATTGTCTCTGTGGCCTTTGGAACAGTATTAAGCAGGACATTGTGTATGATTTGAGTTTACAAAGTAAAAGGAAACTATTTGGGCATAAGTAATATCCGAAGAAATGCTAGTTTCAAATGCTGAATTGTGAATGGGAAATAAGAATTTGCAGATCCAAGAAACCCAACAAATAACTTCCAAGCAGAATAAGCCCATCAGTGCACATCAAGGTGTGAGTTAGCCAAACTTCTGAAGAGAAATGATGCAGAGGGAAAAAATGAAATAGAGAAAATGAACATGAAAGGAGGCTGGAGAGATGGCTTGGTGGTTCCAGAGCAGGTACTGCTCTTTCAGAGAACCCTAGCTCGGTTCCTGGCACCTACGTCAGATAGCTCATAACCACCAATAATTCCAGTTCTCAGAAATGAGACACCCTCTTGTGGCCTCTGTAGGCACTGCACTCACACGGCACACATGCACACACTTCAGCACATAATACATGCACACTATTGAAAAAGAGCAAAAAGAAAAGCAAGCACGTTCCACAAAGAACTGTGACACAAATTTTACTGACTTTGTAAACCACCAAAAACAAGAAAAATGGAATGGACTATTTAAAGTGATGAAGAAGATATTCAACAATGTAAGCCTTGCCAACCTGGAATGTGTCTTTCAGGCAATTTCTCCATGTTGCTCATTTTTTCTTTTGCAAACAGAGACTGAATTTCATTTCCAGGACTCTCAGATTCAAATAATCACATAGAAACTATATCAATTACAAACACTGTTTGGCCTATTAGCTCAGACTTTTTATTAAGTAACTCTTATGTCTTAAATTAACCCATTTGTATTAATCTATGTATCACCATGATGCTGTGGCCTATCAGTAAGGTTCCAACATCTTTCTCTTTTGACCGCTACATGGCTTCTGCCTGACTCTGCCTTCTCTCTCCCTACATTCAGTTTAGTTTTCCCACCTAGCTCTATTCTTCCCTGCCATAGGCCAAAATAGCTTCTTTATAAACCAATGATAATAAGACATATTCATAGCGTACAGAGGGGACTCCCACATCATTCTTTCTGTTTCTTCATGAGATTTTTACCGATATACTATTTTTTCCTACAAACCCTTGATCATTTATAATCACTCTTTTGAAGCCATTTCCTCTAGTGGCTTCCTATCTGCCATTTCTGACCTATTGGCTCAGTTTTTGTTTTTTTTTTTTTTGTTTGTTTGTTTTTAGTCCAGAAAAAAGTTGTGAGATGCTGGGTCCTGTATCTTCATAGTAGTGGTGTTCTTACTGTGTTGAGCATTGGATTCCCCTAGAATCTGAGCTCAGATGGAGGCTGCTGTGAAGGACACTGACCAGAGAGTACCTTGGAGGCAGTGCCAGCAGGAAAGAAAGAGCAGGGATGAACAGATAAGGGGGAAAGTTGAACTGTGACGTACTTCCAAAGAAAGTGCCATGTGACCCATCATGGTCTCTAAAGTTGGGCTTATCTGAGATTTCCTACTGTGCAGCCAGGAAAGCAGTCCTCCATCCTGATGGCAACCAGTCACCAGCCTGGGTTGCCTCAGAAAGGAGGAATGCCCTAAGACAGATAGACAACTGTCCCCACAGCGGCAAATCCTAAAGAGATGTGACAGTGGAGGCTGTCTGCCAGAAACAGTCATGGTGACTGGAGACACATGTTGACTGTGAACCGTGATTAGCACAGGGCACACAGCAAGCAGTCTGCACACTGGACAGATATAGTGACTTGTGTACAGTATGGATTTAGTTGTTTATCTTCCAGGAGTATTAGAGTTTGCTCTGTGAGGCAGCTGCAGTTCATCCTGGTCCCTTGAAACTTATTTTTCAGTTTCGTAATGAGGATTCATAGCAGTGATCCCCAGCTGGGCTGAAATTTTTGTTTTGCTGGAAGTAACTACTAGCACATGGTAGATAGGTCCTGAGGGTGGTGATGGATCCCTGTACTGCATGGAACAGAGACCTCTCATGGAAACATCATCCTGTTCAAAATACCCCTAGTACCAGGGATGAGGGAGCCTGCTCTGCCATCCCATGACTCAGGGCTACTTAAATCCTGCTCAACAGCCACAACACTCTAGAGGTACAGCATTTTTGTCTGGATGGTCAGAATGCAAACACCTGCTCATTTATGAAACATCTCAGAGTTCTGCAGGGCTCAAACATGCCCTCAGACTCATTCTGTGAAGGACCACATGACATCCCACCAGAGAGAAGGCAGCCTAGCATGCAGACAAGCAAGCCCTCTGCAGACACATTTTTCCTGGCCAGAGCTTATAAATATCCACTGACCGGAGCATCCTCAAACTCCAACCTCACCTCAGTTCAGCACAACTGGCTGGATATGGTCCTGTCATTCCCGGTCAATGACCAGATCAGAGCTTGCTCTGTTTCTTCCTTCCAATATCACAGGCTGCTAACACTTGAAAACAGAAGCTTCATATGTAGATAGGTTCTGCCTTTGCAACAAATAGGAAGGGTGTAGCCATGCTGCAGGACCGCCAGAAGCAAGACTGTCTTACAATGAGTCTTCAATGGCTTCTTACAATTTCTTTTCTTTCTCCATCTCACTTCCTTCTCCATCTCACTTCCCCTTCATCTTTCTATATCTGTGTGCTGTGTGTGTGTGTGTGTATTATAGATAAATAATTAAACAGTGAAAAATAATTTATAAATATTTAAACCAAGCTTGGGTCTGGGAAGATGGCTCAGTTGGTAAAGTACTTACCTGGCAAACATGAGGACCTGAGTTCAATCCCAGACACCACATAAAAAGGCAGGCGTGGTGGCGTGTACCTCTAATTCCAGTTCTATGGAAACAGAGACAGACAAGACAGACAGATCCCTGGGGCTTGCTGGACAGTCAGCCTAGCCTAGTTGGCAAGCTCCAGGACAATGAAGGCAGAGAGAGAGAGAGAGAGAGAGAGAGAGAGAGAGAGAGAGAGGAAGAGAAAGAAAAAACAGCACCTGAGAAAAGACATTCAACACTGATCTCTGACCTCTGTACACATGAGCATACATGTGCACCTGTACCCATGTATGCACATGCACAAACACACAAAACTAAGAGTAGACGCTGGCCATTAATCCCAATTCACTAGTCCCCAGACTCATAAATAGCACTCTGCCAAAATCCTTAAGAAACCAATCAAAATTGTGTTGGTCTTTTCTCTTACTATATAGGACTTCATTTAAAAGCAGCCCCTTCTTCATACAGTGGCCTCATTGCCCAAAAGAGCACTCACTGGTCCTGGGGCTCTATGTACTCCTTTGCCCAAGGATGACCTTTGGGTCCGAAGTCTGACGTGTGCTCTAACTCATGCCTGGTCTCTTCTCCAATCCCCTGCACAGCAGTGGCTTGACTTCCTCTGTGCCCATGTCCCCCACACTCACACATCACACTTGGGCTGAACTTTGAAACCCATTATTCCGTGACAGAGCCTATGGAAGGACTGCAGTCATGAGTACTAAATCCTGCGACTCCTGGACTGTGTCCTGTGTTCTCACATATTGTGACATCGTGAGTATCCACCTAAGTGGGTTTGTTTAGAAACTTAGTTAATGGCTTTGAAGGACTCCACCCCCTAGGTATGTGTGTGTCCATCAGTCCACCGCTATTGGAATGTTTCTCTCCTGTAGTTCTTCCTAGTTCTTCTCAGCTAGAAAGAGGGAGAGAATAAGCAGAAGTGGAGATAGAGACAGAGACCCACATTCACATCAGAGCAATGGATTGAGCCCCCAAGGTGCAGGTGAAGAGCAGAAGGTGGGAGAAGATGAGTTAGGAAGTGAGGACCGTGAGGGGCTGGTCCACCTACTGAGACAGTGTGCCTGAACTAATGGGAGCACACCAATCCACCTGGACTGGGACTGAATGAGCATATGATCAAACCAGACTCTCTGAATGTGGCGGCGAAAGTTGGCAGATGGAGAACCCACAAACAATGACACCAGGACCTATCTCTTCTGCATGTATTA
>PVIU01021093.1:0-33844 GCA_004026605.1 Ondatra zibethicus | reverse complement strand
AAGTATGTACCTGTAAAGGGTATACCTGTAAAGTGTGTACCTATAAACTGTACTCCTGGAACGTGTACACCTGGAAAGAATACATGTGTAAATTGTGTATTTTTAAAGTTTGTAACTGTAAAGTGTGCACCTATATAATGTGTATATGTAAAGTGTGAATCTGTGAAGAGTACACCTGTGAAGTATATACCTATATAGTGTGTACCTGTAAAATGTGTCCCTCTAAAGGGTGTACCTGTAAAATGTACACCTTTAAAGTATACACCTGTATAGTGTACACCTTTACAATGTAACACATGAAGTGTGTAACTGTAAAGTGTGTAGTTGTAAAGTGTGTACCTATAAAGTGTACATTTTAAAGTGCACACTTGTAAATTATACACCTGTAAAGTGTGTACCTATAAAGTGTATACCTGCATAGTGTGGACATGCAAAGTATTCACCTGTAAAGTAAACAAATATAATGTGTAGGAATGTAAGGTGTATACCTAAAAAATGTGTACCTATATAGTATGTACCTGCAAAGTGTTCAATTTTAAAGTGTGTACCTGTAAAGTATACTCTTGCAAAGTATATACTTCTAAAGTGTGTATCTGCAAAGTGTGTTTCTGTAAAGTGTGGATGTGTAACATGTCAACATGGAAAGTGTACACCTATAAAGTATACACATGTAAAGTGTACACTTGTAAAGTGTGTACCTGTAAATTGTGCACCTGTAAAGTGTGTATGTGTTAAGTGTGGACATGTAGAATGTACATGACTATAATGTATACTTGTAAAATGTATGCTTGTAAAGTGTGTACCTGTAAAGTATGTTCCAGTATACTGTATACTTGTGAAGTATATACCTGAAAAGTGTACACCTATAAAGTGTGTACTTGTAAAGTGTATACCCGTAAAGTATATATCTGTAAAGAATATACCTGAACTGTTTTCAGGTATACACTTCACAGGAATACACTTCACAAAACAATGCATCTGCAAAGTGTGTATCTATAAAGTATATACCTGTAAAGTGTTTACCTGTGGAGTGTGTATATGTAAATTGTACACCTATCAAGTGTGTGCTTGTGAGGTGTACAGCTATAAAGTGTAAGCCTGTAAGCTGTACACCTATAAGATATGTAACTATAAAGTGTGTACCTGTGAAGTTTGTAACTGTAAAGTGTGTACCTGTAATGTGTACACCTGTAATATGTGTACCTGTAAAGTGTGTACCTGTAAACTGTACACCTATAAGATATGTAACTATAAAGTGTGTACCTGTGAAGTTTGTAACTGTAAAGTGTGTGCCTGCAAAATGTGTATCTGTAAAGTGTGTACCTGTAATGTGTACACCTGTAATATGTGTACCTGTAAAGTGTGTACCTGTAAAGTGTGCAGAAGGTCAAGATGGGTTGCTCTTTACTTCTGGGTACAACCTATGCTTTCCTCATATTTAGGTTGATTTTGATTGTCTATCATAAAGCATTTGATCTCCTGGATTATTCAATCATGAACTGAGAGCTACCCCAGAATCCTGGGGGCAGAAAATGAGAGTTTATGACCCAAACCTAACAAATGTGCTCCTGCTGGCAGTGAGGACCAAGTTCAACAATACAGAGTTGGTTTCAAAGGCTTGCAGAACTGTGGGAGTCAGTGTTTCCTCAGAAAGTTGACCTTACGACCCAGTCACACCACTCCTGGCCATGCATCCAAAACATTCCCAGTTATTGTACCACAGAGGTGCTTACACATTCATGGCTTTTGCAGTGCTACTCATAATTGCCAAGATATGAAACCAGCCTAGATGCCCATCAAGAAATATTATAGAAGAAACCTGGTGGTGTGCCTGCCTTTAATCTCAGAACTTGGGAGGCAGAGCAGGCAGATCTCTGTGAGTTCGAGGCCAGCCTGGTCTACAAGAGCTAGTTCCAGGATGGGCTCCAAAGCTACAGAGAAACCCTGTCTCAAAAAATGGAAGAAAAGAAAAAGTATTATGAAATATATATAGATAGGTAACTGAGATTTTTAAAAATATTTAATGCTGTGGAATATTTGCTTAATTATGCAAGGATATGTTGCTTCTGTTTAACTATGTAAAGATGTGTTGCTCTTTTACCTTGCCTGCCCAAGGCACCTGACTAAATAATGGCCTAATAAAAAGCTGAACAGCCAGTAATGAGGGAGGAGGTATAAGCAGGATTTGCAGGCAAGAAGAGTAAGCAGGAGGAGGAATTTAGGCTCAAGGAAGAAAGAAAAAGAAATGCCAGAGAGACACTAGGGGCCAGCCAATGAGGCACAGAGGAAGCAGGAAAGTAGGACATATAGAATGAAAGAAAGGTAAAAATCCCAAGGCCAAATGCAGATGAATAGAAACAGGTTAAATTAAAAGAACTAGTGGGAGAACCCTAAGCTAAGGCCAAGCTTTCATAATTAATAATAAGTCTCTGTGTCTTTATTTGGGAGCTGGGGAACTGGTTGATGGCCCAAAGAAAATTCCAACTACAGTTCAATATATTTTGTTTGTTTGTTGTTGTTTGTTGAGACCAGGTTTTTCTGTATATCTTTGGCCATCCTGGAACTTACTCTGTAGACCAGGCTGGCCTTGAACTCAGAGATCTGCCTGCCTCTACCTCCAGAGTGCTGGAGTTAAAAGCATGAGACACTACTGCCTGGCTTCAAGATCTTTTCTTTTCCAAGAGATTTGGCTTAAATTTAAGTTTGTGTAAAATTACATTGGTATGTTTGTGTGTGGGGGTGTGTGTGCCTGCCCCAGCACACATGTGGAAGTCAGAGGACAATTCGCAGGAGTTGATTCTCTCCTTTCACCACTTGTGGCCTGAGGATCGAACTCAGGTCATCAGGCTCGGTGGTAAATTCTTTCATCCACTGAACCATCACTCCATTCCCAGTTTGGGTTTTTCAGCTGTAAAGAAGAAGAATATGCCATTTGCAGAAAAGAGGGTCAAACTGGAAATCATCCAATTACGTGAAATAAGCCAGATTCAAGACAACTGTCACATTTTTTCTCATGTAAAGAATCCAGAGGAAGAACAGACACACAGGTAGAGGGGGAGATTAAAAGGGATTAAGAGGGATATGAGGGGTAAGTGATATTGGGGCATGGCTGAGTGGCTGGGCCCTGGAAAGATGACTGAGGTGAAAGAATAAAGAGAGGACAGATACACAGACAGACAGGAATTGGGCCATGCACTCTGATGGAGTCATATTAATAGCAAGCCAGGAATCCACTCAGAATGTTTGTTCTGTTCAACACGAAGGAGGAAGAGGCAGTGACAGGTTTGTTAATCTAAGTAGCAGATCTCTGTAGGGGACCATTCTCAGGTTGTAGTCATCTGGAAGGAAGGAAATATAGTTAATAGTTCTGCACACAGTGGTTATTGGAAAGGTCAATCATCCCTAACATCTCTTCTTGGAGCAGGGGAAGGCTTTGCCTCTCCTCTGACATGGACCTGGGAAGGCCCTAACATTCCCACAGGTCTGAGGCAGTGGAGTCCTTGACGTGGTCATGGTCATGTCAACAATACATAACCACCCAGGACTTATCTACTCCCCATGGGCACAAGCTTATTGTCATCAAAATGCATGCATGTGTGGCAACGTTGCAATGAAACATAAATGTTATGGGATCTTTGATTACACTGTGTGACGATGCATCACTCTGATTGGTTTAATAAAAAGCTGAATGACCAATAGCTAGGCAGGAAAGGTTAGGTGGAAGTTCTGGGGTGAGAGAGGAGCTTGGGATGACTCTAGGTTCATGAGGGAGATGCCAGTTAGACACTGAAGAAGTCAGATATACAGTACAGAGGAGAGGTAACTGAGCTATGTGGCAGAATGTAGATTCATAGAAACAGGTTAATTTAAGTTATAGGAGCTACTTGGGAAAAAAAGCCTAAGCTAAGGCCAAACTTCCATAATTAATAAGTCTCCATGTTGTTATTTGTGAAATGGAAGCCAAAAGGAAAATTTGACCACATTTGGTGTCCAATTGCTGTGGGACAATGTTTTGTACTCTGTCACTTGTATTTTAAATAAATGCTGATTGGCCAGTAGTCAGGCAGGAAGTAGAGGTAGAGCAATGAGAACAGGAGAATTCTGGGAAGAGGAAGATGCAGTCTGCAGGGGTGACCCAGATGCAGAGGACACCAAGATGTGACTGCCTCTCCGAAAAAGGTACTAAGCAACGTGGCTAACACAGACAAGAATTATGAGCTAATATAGGTTATAAGAGTTAATAAGAAGCTTGAGCTAATAGGCCAATCAATATATAATTATTGTAGACCTCTGTGTGATTTCTTTGGGACTTAACGGCTGCGGGAACTGGGCAGGACAGAAACCCCTGTCAACACCCAATGTACCATACACAAATCCACATAGAGCCTGAGAAAGCTGAAAACCAGTTCCAAGCTAGGAGTTGGACACTACTTCCTGGAGATACTCCATGTCTCTCCAGAATTCCTGGCTATAGAGATGTGGCTCCTGCCACTGCCTGCAGAACCCAAAAGAGGTAGAGCCAACCACCAGTGCAATGTGCTAAGTGGAGCAATGAGGCAGTCAAAAAAAAAAAAAAGGCTGCAAAGGTGAACAACAACAACAAAAAAAAAGAAGCCAGATCCAGGCCAAGAAAATCTGCATCCAAAACTACTAACTGAGGTGGTCCAGCTTCACAGACTACTCCATCCAGGACTTCATATAAGCCCTGTACTTTACAATTACATGGAGACTAGACAGAAATGATATAGCTTGCTCTCCTAGGGTTTGACCTTCATCTCAATTTTCTCAGGGTCCCCTAAAGATGCCATCACCCCCCAGATAGCAGGAAGTAATTTTAAGAACACAAAGCCAACATTCCCAAGAGGTGAGGTAGGTGGTTTTTGGTTGTTCTGTGGATTACGGATGTTTGTCATAGTTTAGGGGTGTTGGTTGCAAGTTATTACTGGTCATGGTCAGGGAGGAAACTAAGCAGAGGAGGTCAGATTCAGATATTCTGAAAAGAAAATAGGGAGAAATATAGGAATAATAGGGAAAAAGGGTAGATTATTTAACCTATTTTTAAAATAAAAAAGCAACTACTAGTCTTAAATATTTTACATTGGTATAGGTTTTTGTATATTGAAACAAACTTAAGGTTATTTTTGTTATACTGTATATGTTTCTACTCTTATTTAAGGTATTGTACCTATGCAGCTTATTTAACAATGTAGTGTAAATTTCTAGTCCTTGAAAGTTATTATTATAAACAATTTAGGATAATTGATAAACACAGGTTAGTAGGTAGCCATCTAAAAATCAAATTGTAGCCATTTTAGGTATGTTTTCAAGGTCAAACAGAGATATATTTTAGATAGACAGGTAGTCTTCAAACAATTCAGAGACCTACAGAATATAGCATTTAAGATGTTTTAATAACATAAAGCTTTTCATGACAGTTAGACATGTGTGCTCCTGACATTTACTTCAAAAAAGGCTGATGGGCATCATGAAAACCTCCACAGAGTTTGCTTGAATTGTGACTAAGTTGGCCATTGGGCAAGAAACTGCCCTTGCTTTGACTGCCAGCAGTATGCCGTTCTAATTGGACAAACAGGACACCAAAAAAGGTGACTGTTGAACTTTGCCAAGCAAGGTAGGACAATTCTTCAAAATTCCTGTTTCACAAAAATGTCTTGTCAGATACTCTAGGTCTGTAGACTGAAAATGGATGCTCCAATATTGCAGAGGAACTTTGGGTGACTGTCCAGGCATCCAGATGTATCTATCATTTCTATAGTTTTGGAAATAGTTTTCTCTGCACTTCCTGTTTACTCAGGTATTATTACATCCTTCTCAGATCTTTGATGGGGCTGAAGACTAGACAATTATAGTTTTATAGTTTTCCTTGTTGCCCAATTCAGAAAAGAAACTCACAGAAGAGGTGTAAAGTGTAAAAGTTTGAGAGACATAAAAGCTCAAGTTGTTTAGTAAAATGTTTTGAGGTCTAAAAAGATAGTTTTGGGTTGTAATAAAAGTTATGATAAAAACTTTTTTAGGTATAAAACTTTGGAGGCACCGAAATAGAATAGACAATAGAGTACTTCTTCCAAATCTGCCAAATACAGATAGACTGGACATTGTAGATATAATTCTTACCTAATAATTGTTCTTATTGTATATAGTTTTACTGTGCTAGAGTTAAAACCCTTTTCTTTTTATTTAGAAAAAAAAGGAAATGTGAGATATTTGACTATACTGTGTGAAGATGTGTAACTGTAATTGGTTTAATAAAAAAGCTGAATGGCCAATAGCTAGGCAGAAGAGGTTAGGCAGCACTTCCAGGGAGAGAGAGGAACTAAGGATGAATCTAGGTGTGCAAGAGAGAGAGGCCAGCCAGACCCTGAAGAAGTTAGACATATTGTGCAGAGGAGAGGTAACCAAACCATGCGTCAGAATGTAGCTTGATAGAAAAAGGCTAATTTAAGTTGTAAGAGCTAAGGTCAAGGTTTCATAATTAATAATAAGTCGTTGTGCTGCTATTTGTGAGTTGGCAGTCCAAAGAAAAGTCTGACTACATATAATATTTTGTAGAATGATCTATATTAATAAGAACAAGTTCAATGAATAAAAAAGACAGAGTTTAGGAGTGATAGAGGGCATGCTGAGCACAAATGAGACTTGGCTTCAACTCCTAGCACCATGGAAAAGTAAAGGGCAAGAAATTGGAAGAGTCAGAGTCATGTAGGATGTGACAGTACTTAGTTTTGTGAAATACAAGGCTGGGTATGCAGCTTGTAGAGAATTTGCCTAGTGTACACAAGGCTATGGGTTCTAGGGAGGGAGGAAAGACTGGAAGGAAGAAAGAAAGAAAGAAAGAAAGAAAGAAAGAAAGAAAGAAAGAAAGAAAGGAGGGAGGGAAGGAGAAAGGAAGAGATGTTACTACAATGTGGGATCTCAATGAGACCAAACACTACATAACATATATTCACAACATCCCACGAACTGTTTGTAAAATAGATTACTTTATTGGGACACAAAGCAAGTCTCACCAAATATATATATAATTTGTTGTTTTGTTTTTTGTTATTTTTGTTCGTTTGTTTGTTTGTTTTATGGGATTCTCCCCCTTCCAAAGTATATCTTTTTTAAAAAATATTTTTTCCATCAAGGTCATCTTCTGCTTTTCTTTCTTTTTAATACTTTTTTTCCTTCTTTACTCCTTTTCCTCTCTCTCCTCCTAATACACACTTTTTTTAAGTAAGGAGAATACCATGATGTCAGTGGACCCTGGGGCCTGCTCTTAAAACCACTGTAGAATCGAGATTGGGAGCTGTTGTAGTTGGTAGTCCGGGCACAGTATTGGGCACACAGGAAACCCCTGTCTGTTGTGCTGATGCCTGGTCTGTTGGTTCGTTTGGGAATCACCTTGATCTGTCTTCCCGTAACAGGAAGAATGGGCTGCGTCCTGCTGCCCGGCTAGCTTACACCCAAAATAATCACACAGAAATTGTATTAATTTAAATATTGCCTGTCCCATTATATCTAGCCTCTTCTTGGCCAACTCTCATATCCTGATCTAACCCATTTCTACTGTGTAACACCACGAGGTTGTGGCTTACCGGGAAAGATTCTAACCAGTGTCATTCTCAGGCAGGAGCTTCATGGCATCTCTCCGTTTCTGTCTTCTTCCTCCCAGAATTCAGTTCTGTCCTCCCCGCCTATCTAAGTTCTGCCCTATCAAAAGGCCAAGGCAATTGAAACCAAACCAATGAAAGCAACACATAGAAAGAAGGACCTTCTACACCATTTCCCCTTTTCTGTTTAAACAAAAAGGGCTTTCACTTTAACATAGTAAAATTACATATAACAAAGCAGTTATCAAGCAAGAATTACAGTTACAATATTTATATCTACTTTATCTTTTATCATAACTAAGGAAAATTATAACTATAACTATCTATTCTTCAACTCCATCAAAGACTCCAGAAGGATATAGTATTACCGAAGTAAACAAGAAGTAAGCAACTTCCAAAACTCTAGAAATGACGAGACATCTCGCTGCCTGTACAGTCACCCAAAGTTATTCTGTACCATTGGGGCATCCATATTCAGCCAACAGGCCATAGTATCCAGCAGACTTTTCCATGAAGCAGGAAAATTCAAAGACAGTTCAGTCACTTTCTTCTGTACCCTACAGAATGTCTCACAGACTCTTTTATGAAGCAGGAACCCCAAAGGACCATCTCACCTTTAGGTAAGTTTAGCAGTCATCTCTCTGTGGGTACTGCATGTCCACTGAAGCAGTCCAGGCAAGAGCAGTTTCTTGCCCAAATGGCTAACAAGCCTCTTCAATGCCCATCTTCCTCTTGAAGTATAGATTGGTGCTGCCAGGAGCAGACGTGTCTCATTGTCATGAAAAGCCCAAAGTTATTAAAACATTTTAAATGCCATATTCTGTAGTCTTTGAAAGATATGAAGAATACCTATCTGAAATATATCTATGCACATCTAGAAAATCTAACATGACTACAAACTTGACTATTATAGATGATTGTCCATTAACAACCTATATTTACTAATTATACATTACATTTTTTAAATGAACTACACAATCACAATACCTTAATCAAGATGAGAAATACATATACATATAACAAAATTGAAACTTGTATCAATAAATCAAGTTTTATACCAATGCAAATTATTCATATCTATATCATATCCCCCTTTAAATGTAAAACAACACTTATAAACAATATTTGGGAATATGGGTGCAGTTGCTTCTCTCCAAACTGCTTTGTGCTGAATGGGGAAGCTCTTAATCAGGTCTTTCATGGTGTATCCTATGTACTAGGTTCATCTCAGTCACCAGTTGAGTGAAGTAATTTTCTGAAGGTGTTTATGGTGACCTTTCAGAAGGGCGTGGTCTATCATACCATATTGGTCTAGAAGGAATCCACAGGGTCTCATCTTCTGTGAAAACAAAAGAAGAACCTCTTTTCCAAAGTATCACATCCTTAGACCCAAATTCTGAAGTCATAATACCTTTATAATATACATGGTAGATTAGTTTAGCAGCACATACAATGAAAATTCTCTCTGTACTTAGCTCCTTCACAGTCAAAAAAATTCAAAGAAAATACAATAATACACATAATCCAGACTCTCTGTGAATTTTCCATTTTTACGTGGCTTTTTTTATTTCTTTTAACCTATGATTATCTGTACTGTTTCTTTAAAGACTTTACCCTTTTTTTAAAGCATTAAATTTATTTTATGACTTTCTATACTCTTTTTCTTCTCTCTCCCAAGCCTACATACTTTATCTAACACTATGACCCAATTAGAGTGTCTTTATGTCTGAATCTGTTGTAATTCTCTACTGTCTTGAAGAGCTTTTAAAATGCTAAGCAGCTTGGTTGCAGCTGCTCTGGATGTTGGCTCTACTTCTTTCCAATTTCAAAATGGTGGACATACCATTTCTGCTAGCTCTGGGGCCCCTAGGTAGGAGCCGCACTCAGCACTTTGACTCTGACAATGAGCGTGCAGCACATAAACTCTTTTTATTTGAGTTACAGCCAAATCTGCCACGCAGAGCACTACGCAGCCTGGAAACATCTTTGTGTATGGCAGCAGGAATCCACCATGCTCTCCTGCTTGTGCATGCCTAGTAGACCTGATCCCGCTGCCTGCCCAGGCAGGGAGCGCTGAGCCATTGGCATGGTCTCAGAGTGTTTTCTTCCTGATCCCGAGCGGGCACACAAATATCCGGTCCCATAAAAGCCATTGAAATGCTTCATAGCCAGAGCTCATGCTGGCGGCACAGCCCAGGAAGCCCTGTTTTAAAACCGTGTGGCTTTTTTTTTATGACTGCTGAGTCAGGAAATTGCTGCGGCATGCCACCAGCAAACAGCAAAAAGCTGTATTAATCTCTCTCTCTCTCTCTCTCCTTTTTAAGCCCTCTCAGGTTTTTAAGTGGATTTAGTCCCTCACGTTGGGTGCCAGTCTGTAACAGGAGGAACGGGCTGCATCCCACTGTCCAGCTAGCTTACACCCGAAATAATCACACAGAAATTGTATTAATTTAAACACTGCCTGGCCCATTATATCTAACCCATTTCTACCAATCTGTGTAACACCATGAGGTTGTGGCTTACCGGGAAAGATTCTAACCAGTGTCAGTCTCAGGCAGGAGCTTCATGGCATCTCACTGTCTCTGCCTTCTACCTCCAAGAATTCAGTTCTGTCCTCCCCACCTATCTAAGTTCTGCCCTATCAAAAGGCCAAGGCAATTTCTTTATTCAACCAATGAAAGCAACACATAGAAAGAAAGACCTCCTACACCATCTTCCTCTGAACAGGGACTCATCTAAGGCCAGGGAAGTTCTCACTGACTGTTTGTCTGAGAACTCTACATATGCAAACCCTTTGGGATGGCCACTGAGTTTGTCACAGAGTATATAACACGGTTGACTGAACCACAGCCATGAAAGTGAGCTCCCAGCTCTTCTGCTGTTGCACCACGGTCCACATCGCCAACATAGATAGAACGGGCCTCTGCCTCCACCTTCTCCTCAAGAAACATGATCACTGGGCCAGCATTGCCTCGGTGGACTCATATTCATCTGCTTCTTCCTCCATCTGTCTGACTCGAGCTTTGATCACTTCTAGCTCCTCAGAAGATTGGGAGCTGGAAGAAGAGTCAGATTTTTGCTGTGTATCCATCAGAGTTAAAGTTAATCACCAAAGATGGGCACTTCTGAAGAAAGTTCTCCAATACCGATTCTAACCAATTCAAAATTTGAAGGGTTTGCTGGCACCCAATTTAATCTAGGCAATACCTTTCAGTTGTGATGGTGTGGTTTTGAGACATGGTCTCACTACTTCTTTTTTTGAGACAACATTTCTCTGTGTAATCCTGGCTGTCCTGGAACTTGCTCTGTAGATCAGGTTGGCCTCAAACTCAGAGATCTGTCTGCCTTTGCCTCCCAAGGGCTGGAATTAAAGGCATGTGCCACTGCTGCCAGCTAGTCTTACTAAATACAGAAAAATTGAAATAACCTCTGTATTTTACCAGTAGAATAAAGTTAGAAAAATAAAAAAGCAAGAGAGGCCATAGGAAATACATGATATCGTGGAGATCAAACAACACAGTATAGAATGATGAATGGGTCACTGAAGAAATGAAAAGGGAAAAATTAATCCTCTAATTGAATGAAATGAAAGCACAACAGAACAAAACCTCTAAGTCTTTTTTAAAAAATATTTATTTATTTATTATGAATACAATATTCTGTCTGCGTGTATGCCTGCAGGCCAGAAGAGGGCACCAGACCTCATTACAGATGGTTGTGAGCCACCATGTGGTTGCTGGGAATTGAACTCAGGACCTTTGGAAGAGCAGGCAATGCTCTTAACCACTGAGCCATCTCTCCAGCCCAAACCTCTAAGTCTTTGCAGTTAAAAGAAATCAGAAATGTAGCCAGGCAGTGGCGGAGCATGCCTTTAATCCCAACACTCAGAAGGCAGAGGCAGGCAGATAGATGTCTGTGAATTCAAGGCCAGCCTGGTCTACAAAGTGAGTTAGGGTTGTTACACAGAGGAGCCCTGTCTCTAACCCCCCAATCATTCATCATGATCAAGTTAACTTCATCTCAGAGATGCATCAACATGTGTAAATCAATAAATTCAATTCATTGTATAAATAGACTCAAGAATATAAACAACAAGACCATCTCAACAGACACAAAAAAGGCCTTTGACAAAAATCCAGTATCCTTTCATGATGAAGGCCCTGGTGAGGCTATTGATTGAGGGAATCTATTGCAATGTAATAAAGACTACATATGACACACATAACCAACATCATGATAAACTGATAAAAATGAAAACCATTACTACAAAGATTAGGAACGAGGCAATGGCGTCTACTCTCCCCACTTCTATTCAATATAGTACTTGAAAACTAGAGCAATACAACAGGAAAAGGAAAGAAAAGAGATACAAACAAGAAATGAAAAAATCAAGGTATGTCTATTTTTAAATGATATGATTCTATATGTATAAGACCCTAAAGATGCCACTAGAAAAATTTTATAACTGATAAACTTTTAGCAGTGTCATAATAAAAAATAACATAAAAATCAATAATCTTCCTATACCCCAATGACAAAGATATTCAGAAAGAAATTGGGAAACAACCCCATTCATAATAGCCTCAAAATAAAAAAATAAACCTTTAAAATACGGAAGAGAGAAACTGAAGCAAACACTTACAAGGTGGAAGACCTCCCAAGATCAGTAGGATTACTACTGTGAAAATGATCATCCTTTCAAAAGAAATCAATTCAATAAAATTGAAATCCTTCTTAACATAGTCAGGGAAAATAACCTTAAGATTCATATGGAAGCAAAAAGCCTCAAACAGTCAAAGCAATCCTGAGCAAAAAGGTGCCACTGGAAGCATTTGATTTCAAGTTCTGTAAAAGTATGGAGAGATTACTCAGTGGTTGAAAGCACTGACTGCCCTTTCAGAAGATCCAAATTCAATCTCCGGTACTCATAGAGTGGCTCACAGTCATCTGTGACTCAGTTCAGAAGATCTAGTGCCGCTTCTCTTCTATATGGGTAGCAGGCTTGCCACACACAAACATAGAGACAAATCACTACTACATATAAAATAAAAATATATCTTTAATTTAAAATAATACTACAGAGTCACAGGAATATAATCAGCATGGTACTGCCCCAAACAGACACATAGATGAATGGAACAGAACCAAAGATGCAGATGTAAGGCCACACAATTACGGCCACATGTTTTTTTTTACAAAGATGCCGCAATACTCATTAGAGAAAAGACTATCTTCAACAAAGGGTGCTGGGGAAACTGGATATCTACATGTAAAGAATGAAACTAGATTCTTACCTCTTGTCCTGAGCAAAAAACCCAACTCCAAATGTGTAGGCCTAGACTGCTTGTTTGTTTCCCGGCTATCCAGACCCAAAATAATCACACAGAAACTATTATTTGCAATACTATTTGGCCAATACTTAAGCATATTTCTAGCTAGCTCTTACACCCTAAACTAACCCATCTTTATTATTCTGGCATCACCACAATGTCGTGACTTACTGGCAAGATTTCAGCAGGTTCTGGAGGAGGTGTCTGTCTCCTGTGGGTGTCTACATGGCTTTTCCTTAACTCTGCCTACTCTCTCTCTATATATATCTCTTTTAGCCTGGCTTTACTCTGTTAAGCCATTGGCTGAAAGCAGCTTCTTTATTAACCAATGGCAATAAAACATATTCACAGCCTACAGCACCTCCCCTTTTCTGTCTAAATAAAAAGGAAGGTTTTAACTTTAACATAGATTATATATAACAAACAGGTATTAAACAAGAATTATAGTTACAATATTTATATCTACTTTATCTTTTATCATAACTAAGGAATACTATATCTATTTTTTAACTCCATCAAAGACTTCATACGCATACAATATTACCTAAGTTAACAGGAAATGCACTGTAAGCAACTTCCAAAACTCTAGAATTGACAGAGATATCTCGCTGCCTGTACAGTCACCCAAAGTTCTTATGTAACATTGTGGGCACTCATCTTCAGCCTACTGGCCCATAGTATCTGGCAGACTTTTCCATGAAGCAGGAAATTTCAAAGACAGTTCCACTTATATTGTCAGTTTGTCAGTCACTTTCTTCTGTATCCTGCAATTCTGCAGGAATGTCTGGCAGACTCTTTCATAAATCAGGAACCCCAAAGGACTGTCTCACCTTCTTTGGGCAAAAACTTTCAGCTCCAGAGAGTAGATCTTAACCATTTCCACCACACATACATCCACAAAAAATGGCATCTGCATTAGGTAAGGGTTGTGTTAATTAGGTTGATGTGGTCATTGTTTTGCAAGAGTAGGTATGAACTGTAAAAACTCTACATCAAAACATCTCAGCTGGGAGTGATGTGCACACCAGTAAATCCCAGCTCTGAGGTGGATGAGGTGGGAGGATCAAATCTGAGGCCCTCCTGGGCAATACAGTGAGTTTGAGACCATCCTGGGTGACGTCATGAGAACCTGTCTCAACTCCATCCCTGAAGCCCAAACACAACGAAACAAAAACATTACTTTTAGATTTAGAACATATACAATTTTATTGTGGGGTTTTAGTTAGCATCCAGGACCCAAAATAAAATGCTAATGTTACAGGTTTTATGCTATAGAAAACACCAGGTTGTGACATAACAAAGACCATACAGGCAACTTCCCAAATCTGTCTCTGTTCCTTCTCTCCAACAGAGAAACCTCCTTTCCAAAGACATAGACTGTTTCTGGCCACTTCAGTCTCACCAGTCAAGATTTCCCAGCATATGCATGCTGTTTATTCTCCCATCACATAACTATTAGTATACCACAGCACGGACTGCAAGCTGTCTGTCATGACATTGTTTATGCTACTCTTTCTAAGTCAGAACTCTCAATTTTGGCGTACTGTTCTTTGCTGTCCAGCTTTTAAAAACCTGCATTTTAGCTGGGTAGTTGATGTGGGAGGTGGAGCCCTTGAAGAGGCGAGGCCAAGAATCTCAGGTGACTGAAGCTGGTTTTGTAAGTTTGTTTGTTTTTATAAGGGGACAGAGGGTCCTCAGTCTGTTGCCCTTTCTTTCCCTTTCCCACCATCAAGCGAAGGATTTTGTTCTGACACATGTTCCCACTATGAAATGCTACCTTAGCATAGCCCCCAAAAGCAGCAGATCCAACTGGTCGTTGCTGGAGCTAACACTGTGTGCTGTAACTTCTTCTTTGTCCTTTTGTTGTTTCTATTGTTTGTTTACTTGAGGTAGATTAAAACACATTGGAACATCAGGACCAGACGCAGGATTGGGGGACAGATCTAAAAGGCTAACCTTCCTGCCATTGAAGAAGGAAGAATAAAACAGCAGCATGAGTCTGTTCTGCTTAGTGCCTGTAGGCGGGGTCATGCGAGTTTTGACCACACGGGGGCTGAGCCTTGATGAGCTGGTGAGCCTATGACCCACACACCCGTTCACTGAGGTCTGAAATCCCTTTCAGCATTCCATATACCTCCCACTCTGCAACTCAGAGGAAACCAGAAAGTCTCGGGTAAGGCTTGCCTGTGAAACAGGACTGGACTGATCTGCCAGAGTACATCAGCAGCTGGTACAGGGCGGATCACCGGCCAGATGCTACCACAGAGAGGGAATGGGGTGTGCAGACTGAAGGAGCCGTCTAGAATGTTGGTGGAGAGAAGCAGATGTAGTTGGCTCTTCTTTGTACTGTCAGCTCCCAAATAATGACGTGGAGACTTATTAAGTATGAAAGCTTGGATTTAGCTTAAAACTTAAATTAACCCGTCTATATTAATCTATGTTCTGCCATGTGACCCGTTGCCTCTCCTCAGTACCATACTTCTGACTCCCTCTGCCTCTTGATGGCAAATTCCACCTCTCTTCTTCCCAGAGTCCCTATCTCTTCCCAGAAGTCCAGCCTATCCCCTTCCTGCCTAGCTACTAGCCATTCAGCTCCACATTAAACCAATCAGAAGGTGCCTTGGTGGAGACACATCTTCACAGGGTGATCAAATATCCCACAACAAGCATATCCTGTTTTAAGGAAAACTGCTGGACTCAGAGTCAAGACACGAGAGGAGGGAGACGGCCAGGCTGAGGGGCATTCTTGTGATACTCCTTTCCCAGAGGAATGGATGTTGCCATAACTTGTGCTTTTTTTTTTTATGGGGCTGAGAGACAGAGTCTCATGTAGTCCAGGCTAGATTCCAATTCTCTACGGAGCCAAGAATATCCTTGCACTTCTAATCTTCATACACCTCCTAAGTTTTGGAATCATAGGTGTAAGCCACCAACCTAATTTGAGCATTGCTGAAAATCAAACTCAGGACATTGTGGTTACTAGGCAAGGGCTCTACCCACTGAGCCCCATCCAGAGCCCATTTAGTAAGTAAGACAAGATTTAGAGGTACAGATAGCAAGTGGACAGTCACCCAGCGAGCTACTTATGGCCTCTTATATTTTCTTCTCCATCAATGTGTTTGTGGATATTCATTTAAAAGTCAGATTTAAGTGATTGAAACACTAATTTCAGATATACACAACATGACTGATGTTTAAAAAATACTAGAACTTACTGTTCATTTCATTATATTTTTTAAGGTAATTTTAAAGAAATTGAACCCAAGTCCTTGGGCATCTACACCTAGCACACTGCCCGAAATCTCCCCGGGACTTTTAATTTCAACTGTTTTTTGAGATTTGATTTTGTGTGTATGGCTGTTTTCCTTGCATGTATGCCTTTGCACCATGTATTGCAGTGACGTTCTAACAAATGAAACCTGCCTGAAAATCAGAGTGCAGAGCTAAGCCACTAGCTAAGTTAGCCACTAGGTAGCCACAGAGGCCAAGCAGTGGTGGCACACACCTTTAATCCCAGCACACAGGAAACAGAGGCTGATGGATCTCTGTGAGTTCAAGGCCACCCTGGGCTACACAAGATTAAATCTGTCTAAAAGAAAAACAGCCCACACAAAGGTGATCCCAGTACTTGGGAGTCACAAGCCTTTAATCCCAGCACTAGGGAGGTGGAGACGGGAGGGATATGGCTGGGCAGAGAGAAGAATATAAGGTGGGAGGAGACAGGAGCTCAGATGCAGTCTGAGGATTTAATCTGAGCATGCAGTCTGAGGCTTTGCAGAGAGGATTCATAGAGACAGGATTGCCCCTTTGGTCTGAGCATTGGTAGAGGTAAGAACTCTAGTGGCTGGCCATTCTGCTTCTCTGATCTTCAGCATTAACCCCTATATCTGACTCCAGGTTTTTATTATTAAGAACAATTGGAATTTGTACTACAATGTATCTGCAGTGTCCGTGGAGGCCAGAACCAAGAGGGCACCAGATCCTCTGGAGCTGGGCTTTCAGATAGTTGTGAGCTATGCTGTGGGTGCTGGGAACCAAACCTAGGAGCCTCTAGATACTGTGGAACAAGCTTTGTACACGGTAACTATGTATTACTCTCGTCAGTGAATAAGGAACTGACTGGCCCATCGCTGGGCAGGAAGAGATTGGTCAGGAAAGCCAGTCTAGGAGGATGCTGGGAAGAAGAAGGGCAGAGTCTGAGAAGCCATCAGCAGATGCCAAGGGGAGCAAGATGAACGTGCCGTGTTGAACAAAGGCACCACCACGTGGGTAAGAAACATGGGTTAATTTAAAATGTAAGAGTTAGCTAGTAACCAGCCCAAGCTATCAGTAGAGCATTTATAAGAAGTTCCCCTGTAGTTATTTGGGAACTGGCTGGTGGGAAAGAAAGCTCCACCTCTGTCCGTAAGATCTGGAAGTGCTCTTAACAGCCGAGCCGTATCCCCCAACCCTTCAATTTTTACATTTTTAAATTAGCACATCAAGAGTTAAATTTCATTATGGCATCTTAAAAACAAAATTAGCTTTGATTGTTCCTCCACTCCTCACTCAACCCCAGTTCTTCCTTTATCCCTCTCAGTCCCAGGAGCCTCTTTCCATTCAGCAATCTTTCCACTCATTATTTTGAGGAGTCTCACTAAGTTGCCCAAGCTGGTCTTGAACTCACAATCCCCCAGCCTTGGCCTCCTGAGCAGCTGGAATTATGGGTCAGTGCCCCTAAGCCTGGCTGCTGTTTATTTGCTTTTTTCGCCAGTCATCTTCCAGTATCCAGGGTTCTGAATTCGAGGATCAAAACTACATGGGAAAGGTTGGTCTGTACCAAGCACACAAAGGCCCTTTTTTTCCCCTCATATTTTCTAAGCTACACAGTGTAACAACTGTTTCCATGGTGCACACTGCACTGGGCATTGAAGGAACCTAGAGATAAGTTAAAGCATGTGAGAGAAGTGTGTGTGTATGTGCAGGTTCTGTACAACACTGAGACATTTTGTAGAAGAGCCATGGTATAGTTACTCTTGTCAACTTTGTGAGATTTAGAACATGGATGCAACCCATGGGCATGTCTATGAGGGACTTTCCAGATTGTGTTGAGTTGGGAAGATTCGTCCTAAATGTGTGTGAGATCCTGGCCTGGAAAAACATGATGAGGCAAGCAGAGAACCATTACGCATCCTTCTCTGCTTTTTGATTGCAGATCCAACATGCCCCACTGCCTCAAGCCCCTGCCGCCGTACCTTCCCCACCGTGATGGAATGAATGCATGGCCAGAGACAGTGGGGCCAAATGAATGTGTCCTTGTCTAGTTTGCTTTTGTCAAGTATTTCTGTTATAGCAAGGAGACAGGTAACAAGTACAGGATGTGAGCAGAATCCCCCAGCAGCCCTCAGCATTTCAGGATGAAAGAACCCAGAGAACGAGCTCCCCCAGGACTTCGACAAATGACTGTGTGCCAATGTGTGTGTGTGTGTGTGTGTGTGTGTGTGTGTGAGAGAGAGAGAGAGAGAGAGAGAGAGAGAGAGAGAGAAATGAGAAGTTCTAGAACATATCAAATCTAATAGAAGAACAAATTAGGAAAGGGGCTGAGAAAGGAGTGAGGGCTGCCTGGAAAGCTGGACATCTAGAATTTCCCGGGGAAATGTCCTTAATCTACTAAATTTCATTGTTGCAAATCCCTCCAACCCATAAACAATCACTGAATTCTCATGAAGGGGACCCTTGGGGGCAGTGAGAGGCTCCCTGTGACATACTTTGAAATTCATCCTCCAAAAAACAAAATGAAACAATCAAGATGGACTGGTGAGTAGGTAACAGGACAGGGAGATGGACAGGTGCGTGGACTGGGAGCCTGGAAAGTGGCAGGGACAGAGCTGGCTGGTAAGCGTGTAACTTGTACAGCCTCTTCAACTCTTGGGTGCGTTCAAAAGCTTTCTTAACAACACGTTGTCAAACGGGTAGTGAATTAAAAGTTCCAGTAGAGAGGCTGGAGAAATAGCTCAGCAGTTAAGTGCACCCCTCCTTTGGCAGAGGACCTAGGCTCAATTCCCAGCACCCACTTGGTAGTTCACAACTATCTGGAACTTCAATGCCAGGGGATCTGATGCCCTCTTCAGGGCCTCTGCAGGCACCAGCAAAAGCATGTGACTCTGCCACCCCCTACTCCTACTCCCCTACCCTCCCACCTCCCCAGCCCCTGGGTAACTTTGAGGGCCCATGGTTGTGAGCTGCCATGTGGGTGCTGGGAACTGAACCTGGGTCCTCTACACAAGCAGGAAGTGCTCTTAACCGCTGAGGCAATATTCTTGATGAAAGTTCATTTGAAGGGATTAATTTGAAATAAATTCTAACTCTGACCACTTTTCAATAAACAACTTCCTTCTACAGACGCACCATCTATTTGCTAAATATTGCTGTCGTTCCCACCTATTTAGTGTATTATTGCATCCAGCTTGTTTCTAGACTCAGTGCAATGTTTATAGAATGTATCTTCTACATAAAAATCAGGAAGGGGACTGGGGGTGTGGTTCAGTGGGAGAAGACTTGCTTAGCGTGTGTCTGGCCCTGGGTAAGATCCCCAACACTGCAATAAACAAACATTAAAAAATAAAAGAAGCAAAGAAAAAGCTGTAGAGAATGCGTTTTGAGACAGATAAATTTCTAAGTCATCCTCCATTTAACACAGCAGATTCCAGTTGTATTTACTCTCCCTGATGTTGATGGTCTTCAAATGCATCCACTACATTAGGAAGGGAAGGAGCAAATACCCCTATATTTATGCAGCAATAAGCAACATGGAACATTTAAAATAATAGGCATTCATAAGCAAGCTCAAAGATAGCATGTCAGCGAGGTTAAGAATATTATGACCCGGCTGTGCAGGGGGAACCCAAGTGGCTTTCTGCAACCAGACACTCTGAAGACTCATCCATATTCAGTGACAGCCAGAGCATGCCAGTGAGCTCAGCAAATTGCAACCAAAGAGAAGTGTTATTTCCCCGTGTCTGTTTGTGCAAAGTGCATAAAATACTTAATGCAATGTGTGTTCACTGCAATCCCGTTTCTGTTTCTCTGCCGGTGACTTTTTGTTGAAGACAATATGTATATTTGAGAACCACTTGCGTGAGTTTGCTAGAACTAAAAGACAGAGACCCAAGCCAAACGTGTACTTTGATGTCACTCAGGCAATTTTCCATGGCTCACCCTTCTGATTTCTGGGAGGGTGAAACCCCCATGTATTGACAACTCTATCCCATGATGAGGAACGGAAGGAATACTGAGGTCTTTTATTCTAAAGGAAGAACATGGGACCTGATCTGGTGGCACATGCCTTTAATTCCTGCACTTCGGAGGCAGAGGTGGGCAGATCTCTGTGAGCTCAAGGCCAGCCTGGGCTACATACTGAGACCGTGTCTCAACCCCCCCCCTTACTCCTTCCTACCCCACCCCACTCCAAAAAAAGAAAGAAAGTACTGTTTTGGGCTAACTCCTTTTGAGAAAGAAAATGAATAGGAAGTGATAGAATTGTATTTTAATTTTTAAAAAGGAAGGTGCAGGGGCCACCTTGCTGCATAAAGTGTGTTTTCTAGCCCGGCCATGTTGGAAGCACCTGGGGCTGGATAGAAAGAACCTGGATTGTAGACTCTGAATCTTCATGGTAACAAGATCTTGAGCTGATGGTTTAAACAGTGAAAAGCACCATTTGCCAACAAAGCGCTAAAGGCCCACAGTGACCTTGTCTTAGTTACAGTTTCTATTACTGTGAAGAGACACCATGACCACAGCAGCTCTTGTCAAGAAAACATTTAATTGGGGTGGCTTACAATGTCAGGTTTAGTCCATTATCATCATAATGCGACATGGTGGTGTGCAGGCAGACACGGTATTGGAGCTGAGATTCCTATATCTCAATATGCAGGCAACAGGAAGTGGTCTGCTTCACTGGGTGTGGCTTAAGCAAATCCCACCCACAGTGACAGACTTCCTCCAACAAGGCCACGCTTCCTAATAGTGCCACCCCCTTTGGGGACCATTTTCTTTCAAACCACCACAGACCTGCAGAGCTTAATGCACAGCATGGGGCCAAGTAATGATGGCGATGTTACAGACTTGAACTTGGAGTAAATACCACCTAAGTGTTCTCAGGACCCTGAAGAGAAAATCAAACTAGGTGGCGTGATGGGCATATCAATTAGCTTGGTTGATCATCATTTCACAATGATGAGAAAAAGGCCCGAGGTACACAGCCTTTTCAGCAGCCAACTTAGCTAAAACAAAGGTTGAAGCCAGTTTGCTCTATAAGCAAAAGCAAGCTCTGGCTCTTTTCTTCTGCTTTCTACAATGTTCCCTGAGCCTTGAGGTAGAGGTTGATACAGATGTCCCATTTAGAGCCGAGCACTCAAGAGTTACTTATTCTCAGCCCTGTGACCAGCTATAAGTCTCTGCATTAACTGATGCCCTCTGCAGAGAGACATGTCTCTGGCCAACCCTATGGGCATAAATGTAAATAAGGATAATTTTATCATTATTTCATAACATAGTTATGAAAAGCCAATTAATAATAGATATCATCACCATATATTTGTATAATCAGTAAGGTATGTTGCAAGGGTCGGTAAAGAAGTGGTTCCCAACCTGTGGGTTGTAACTCCTTTGGGGGGTAGTTGTGTGACCCTTTCACAGGGGTCACATATCAGATATCCTGTATATCATTACAATATGATTCATAACAGCAGCAAAATTACAATTATGAAGTAGCAATGAAAATAATTGTATGGTTAGGTGCTGTAGGAAATCCTTCAGCCAGTAACCTTTAAGTTACCTGTCCACTTGGGCGTGGCCTCATCCTATAAGTGCCCATGTAAAGTGCACTCTCCCTCTCTCTTCCAGCTGCTGGATTCAGTTGCTGTTCCCTGTTTGAGCAGAGGACTGTGATCTGTGAGTCTACCCCTAAATAAATAACCCTTTATTATACTCAATTCTGAGCTAGTGTGGGATTTCTTTTTAGCATTTGTCTTCAGTTAGGAACCACCTGTAGCAAGTTTTCTTGCTAGACTATCTTTGGACTGCCAGTCCTCAAATAACAGCACAGAAACTTATTATTATTTATGAAAGCCTGGCCTTTAGCTTAGGCTTGTCTCAACTAGCTCTTATAACTTAAACTAACCCATTTCTATTAACTTACCTTCTGCCACAAGGCATTACCTCTCTTCCAGCTTGCACCTTCTGCTTCCTCTCCATGTCGACTTGCTGGCGACTCCTGTGCACTTAGATTCTTCTTCCCTCTCAGTTCCTCTCTCTCCCAGGAAGTCCCACCTATTCTCCCCTGCCTAGCTATTGGACATTGAGCTCTTTATTAAACCAATCAGAAAGCGTCTTAGGCAAAGACAGATCTTGACGGTGCAAACAAATATTCTGCAACAATCACCACACCATGGGGAACAATATTAAAGGGTCGCAGCACTAGGAAGGTTGAGAAGCACTGCTCTAAAACATAAATTAGAACCCATTAAATCTTGACCAGTGGTGAGTAGGGGGATATTTCACTGATGGTCCTAAAAGGTGAGATGAAGCCCTGGGAAGGTAGCTCAGCAGTGGGTATTTACTTAGTACACAAGGCCCTGGGTTCAACCCCCAAACCTGAAGGGGAGATGGAATCATACTGCTGTCAGTCTCAGCTGTTTCTCCATCTTTGATAGCAAACAGGAAACAGAGCCAGGCAGAGGCACTGACCAGGCTTTCCCTGTAAGCCATGCTGGTGACGTATAGTCACGATCACCTGTCTTCTGTCATCTGTGACTCTGCTACACTTTATTGAGATGAATATCAAAGCACTTATTCTTTGCCAAGGCATCTTTCTCTAACACTCTCCCACATCCCTCTCTCAACACAGGGTCTCTCTATGAATCAGGCAGTCACAGTTCCGCTAGTGTGACTTAGCCACAAGCTCTCTAGATCTGCCCATCTCTGGCCCCTAGAGACAGCTATTTATATGGGTGCTGGAGATTCAGACTCCAGTCCTCACACTTACTGAACACAAGCTTTTACTTGGTGAAGCATCTACCCAACTTCCTTTGGAATTTATTTTACTACATTTTAGTTTATTTTTTGTGTATATGCCTGGGTACCATGTGCATGCACATGTGTAGAGGTCAGAGGATAACTTGAGGGAGACAGTTCTCTCCTTCTATGTGGGTCCCAGGGATTGAGTTCAGGTCATAAGTTTTGGTGGCAGGTATTTACCCACTGAACCATCTCATTAGCTCTCATTATCTCAATTGTATTTTTAGATTTTGGTGCTGCAGGTAGAAACCGTGCTAAGAACTCACTTTACCACAGAGCTGGCCTCCCAGGCCCACAAAGAACAAATGCTTCATTTCTATGGGATTGATTTTGAACATTCTGAGTGTTCATTCAGTGAACTCACACAGAGCCCCTGCTATGGCCTGTGGTGGGCCTAGAGGACCCAGCTGACAAAACTTCTGCCATGATGGAGATGCTTTCCAACAGGAGCCTTAGGAAAATGTAAAACTCAGAAAAGAGCATTTTCCAGATTCACTAACCTATTGTCTCATCACATGCAGCATGGTACCACTGACTTCAGCTCCTGCGCTCCTCCCCTTCCTGGCCTCCTGGATCTACACCCAGGTTTAGTGTCTGCCCACTCCACTCAGTCAATGTGAGTTAGTACTCTTTCCATTGCCATGACAATGTACCTGAGACAAACAACTTAAAAAGAGGGTCCATTTACTTGGTTCACAGTTCCAGAAGTTTGCATCAGTTGCTTTTAGCCCGTGGCCAGGCTTCAATCATGACACAACTGAGTGGTGGCAGAAGTTGCTTGCCTCATGGTGGCTGGGGATCTGAAAGAAAGAGAAAGGGACAGAGCTGTTATGGGATAATCTCTTTGTACACTGCAACTATGTGTCTCTGCCAAGGCATCTTCTGACTGGTTGAATAAAGAGCCGAATGGCCAATAGCTAGGCAGGAGAGGATAGGCAGGACTTCCAGGGAGAAAGAGGAAGAGAAGATGAATCTAGGCACTGAGAGATACCTGTGAGACACAAGCCAAATCTGATGTACAGAATGGAGGAGATTTTTTTTTAAAAAAGTCATGTGACAGAATGTAAATTAATAAAAGCAGGTTAATTTACATTGTAAGAGCTAGTTAGGGGACAAGCCTAAGAAAAAGGCCAAGCTTTCATAATTAAGATGAAGTCTCTGTGTTGTTATTTGGGGGCTGGCAATCCAAAGGTAGTCCAACAAGAAAGCTTGCTACATTTGCTGCCCAAATGCCAGCCAGTGCCACTACCTGGACCTCTCTGCAAGCAGTTAAAACAGTTGGCTGATGCTCACAGGAACTCTGGAAAGTGGGCTCAACCACTTTCCAGAGCTGGGGTAGTAAATTTAACTCTGGGGCCAATACCCACCAGCATGAGACTATGCTCTCATAGAACTGAGGGGGCAGAGACAGCCACCAGGGCCACTCTGCAGCAGGATCAGGGAAAACTACAAGTGCATGGCTGCAAACATGCAAAGAGTCAGGTCCAGACCAAAAAAAAATCCTCTAAGCAGGTACAATATGTTTAAAAGGTACTGTGCTTAGGTACTAAAGAAAGAAAAGAAAATGAATATAGACAGTCACAGGAAAAAATGGCTTAAAAATGATAAAGTCTTTAAAGAAAGAAAAAAGTAACATAAGAAGAATAAGCCACATAAAGATGGGAAATATACAGGGTGTCTGGACCCTGTATGTACTTTATTGACTTTAATTTTTTGAATGCTGATGAGCAAAGCATAAATGCTGTTAAGAGATATTGGATTATAGAAAAAAGTATTAAACTAAAGCAGCCTATATATATCAAAGATGGCATAACTTTAGAATTAAAGTAAAACATGCGTTGCGTTGCACAATTTTAAATCGGACATTCAGGATGGAGAGGTTAAAAAAGGCACGTGGCAGAACATAGTTCAATAAAAGGTTAATTTAAGTTATAAGAGCTAGTTGGGAACAAGCCTAAGCTAAAGGCTGGTGTAGGAGGGTCTTCTGTTTGTATATTGCCCTCATTGGTTAAATAAAGAAAACTGCCTTGGCCTTTTGGTAGGACAGCCCTTAGGTGGGCGGAGTAGACAGAACAGAATGCTGTGAGAGAGAAGGCAGTGGGGCAGACGCCATGCTTCTCCAGCACAAGATGGACACGGGTTAGACTCATGCTGGTAAGCCACAACTCAAGTGGCGATACACATTAATGGAGATGGGCTAAAATAATATGTGAGAGTTAGCCAATGGGGGGACTGGAGATAATGGGCCAGGCAGTGTTTGGATGAATACAGTTTCCGTGTAATTATTTCGGGTACACACCGGGCGCCTGGAACGCAGCCCGAGCCCCTCATTACAACAAAAGGCCAGTCTCTCATAATTAATAATAAGTCCCTGTGTCATTATTTAGGGGCTGGCGGTCCAAAGATAGTCTGACAAAAAGCTTGCTGCTCAGAGCACAAAGTGCACCCATCAAGGCATGTCACCAGAGACTTCTGACAGCCGGTCTGACCTCCTAACTCTTCCACACACTCCCAGTAGCCCGCTAGCTATGACACCATTGATGATGTCAGTGTGCTTGCAATCGTATCGAAAGCCCCACGGGCCCCACCTCTGAATGCCACTGCATTGGGTGCCAAGCCTTTAATGCATTTGTTTTGGAGGACAAGGCTAGAAGTAATGGTATGCACCTGTGATCCCAGCAGCGTTTGGGATGGAAAGGCAAGAATCAGGAGTTCCAGCTTGAGCTACGGATGCAGTCTTTCTCAAAAATCAAACCAGTGTGGCTAGTGGCGTGGGTAACGGTGTTTGCTGACAAACCAGTGTGGCTAGTGGCGTGGGTAACGGTGTTTGCTGACAAACCAGTGTGGCTAGTGGCGTGGGTAACGGTGTTTGCTGACAAACCAGTGTGGCTAGTGGCGTGGGTAACGGTGTTTGCTGACAAACCTGGAGCCCTGAGCTTAAACCCTGGGACCTACGTGGAAAAAGGAGAGGGTCAATTCTGGCAATTTGTCCTTTGACCTCTGCACAAGCACAATGGCAATTGAACCCACATATTTAAATTTGTGTACACACACACACACACACACACACAAATAAATGTAAAAAGAAAATAAACTCCGAATGTCAGTATAACATCTGACATTAATTCTGGAGAACACTGAGTTCATCACTGGAGTGAGTGTGGATCTAAAAGGAAAAGGCTCTAAACCTGGAGCCCTGGCTGCCCCCTCAGTCCACTGAGGCCAGTCTCACACAATGCCTTAGACATACCACATCTGAACTGCAGCTCTGAAGTCTGGAAAGTCCATGACCTAAGCACCAGGGTATTCAGTGTCTGGTGAGAGCTCCGTATATAGACTCATCTTTGTGTTTTGTCCTCACTTGACCAGGCTTGCTCTTCCCCCGCCTTCTCTTCCCTCCTTATCCCTCCTCCTCCCCGCCCCTTCTTCTCAGTGCTGGAATCCAGAGTCTTGTACACAGTAGGCAAACACCCTACCACAGAGTCACACCCAGTTCCTTACAGACCTGAGGTATGCAGATGTCATAGATGGGCTCAACCCTCTCTTGGCTGGGTGAGCCATAGCAAGAAGTCGGAGGATCCAAGCCTCTCCTTCCCTGCCCATGGAAGCAGCACTCCTCATGGGCCAGACTGGCTTGCAAACCTTTCCATAACATCACCCTGCAAGAGCATGCCTGCTCTCCCGGCATCCACTCCTTCCCACATGCCTTATTTCCTTATTTCTAAATGAGTCAGAGCTCAGCAAGTTCCAGGGGAAGAGGTACGGAACATTTGCACCCCGGTTTTCTTATACATACACACACAAAAGCATGGTTTTGCTAATGAGCAAATATCAACCTGGAAAAAGCGTATGGAAATAGATTTAAAAAGAGTTGGGTAGGGGTAAGTTGTGGTAGAGTGTTTGTTTAGTATGTACAAGATATGAGGTTCCATATACCTCATATCTACACACACACACACACACACACACACACACACACATCGAGAGAGAGAGAGAGAGAGAGAGAGAGAGAGAGAGAGAGAGAGAGAGAGAGAGAGAGAGCTGTCAGAGTGCATCAGGCCAATTTATTGATGTGGAGCACCAACTAAAATTCTATATTTAGCAAGTGTGTTGGTGAGGTTTAGCTGCCAACTTGACACAAAAGGTCTCCAGGGATTTAGGCTTCTGAGCATATCCATAGGCATTTTTTTTTTTACTATATTGAGATAGGAAGCCTTGCCCACTGTGAGCGGCGCCTTTCCCTAGGCAGGGGCTTCGGGACTACATACAAGTAGAGGAAGCAAACTGAGCCCCATCATGCACGCCTTTATTCATCGCTCTCTGCTCTTGGCTGTGGGTGGATGTAATAAGACTTGCTGCTTTGGCTTCCCTGCAGTAATGGACCTACAACCTGTTTACTGTGCGCCGAACAAATGCTTTCTCCCTAAGTTTCACCGGGGTCTTTTACCACAGCAACAGGAACAGAAAGTAAGACACCGTGTTGGCTGAAGCTTAGAGAAGCGGTTTGAACAATTTGCCTGGTTAATCGGGTACAGCTGCATTCAATAATACTAAAGATGCCAAGCCTCTTTGTAGTGCAGAGGAAGGCTCTAAAGGGACGAACACTGCGGTGGACGGGCAGCAAGTTTAACCATGTGTGATTCGTAATCGCCACGCCCACTGACAGCGCTTCAGTCGTAATCGCCATGCCCACTGACAGCGCTTCAGTCCGAGGGCTGGGGACACTCTGCACTCTGTTCTGTGATGGACTGTGCAGGCTGCCAGTCCACTTGTAGTTTCTGTACCTCTGCATGTAGGAGTGGGGGTTCTCCACTTTTTATTTTCAGATAGAATCTCACTAAGTTTCCCAGGCTAGTCTTGAATATATTCTGTAGCTGAGGCAAGACTTGAACTGTGATCTTCTTGCCTCGGCTTCTTGAGTACCTAAGATACAGGCTGACACCACCAAGCTTGGCTCTGAGACATTTTATTTGCCAAACTTTGTCAATGAAACATGACAGCTTTATTTAAATATTACTTGAGCTGAGGACAAATGACTGTGTTTGGCTTTAAATGGGACATCTTTATCATTCCACTCCTCTGCTCCCACGTACTCTGGGAAAGGCTGTGGGAGCATCCTGAGAGAGGGAACAGAAAGGATACAGGAGCTGGAAGATGAGGATGAAGGCTGTGAAACGCTATCTTCAGACATGACACAGGCATTGCACTCACGAACCCCCAGTAGTGGTGGCTGCCTCCGTGAGACCTGAAGAAGATCAAACCAGTTAAAATCCAGAATGGCAGTGGTTGTGGTGCATGCCTTTAATAGGAGGCGGGGGCAGGTGGGGAGGGGAACAGGGTGGGGGTCAGGTGGAGGAGGGAGGGAGGGAAAGATGACTGAAGTAGGTGGGCATTCGGGGAGCAATATGGAAACCTAGAGCAGTGGAAACTTTCTAGAACCTTGGAGATTGACCCTAGAGAGAACTCCTGGTCATGGTGACTATAGCCTGAACCAGCCATCTTCTGTAAGCAGGCTAGGCTTCCCGTGGGGGGACTGGGACACCAACCAGCCACAAGTTCTATGGCCTACAACCTGCCCTGCCTGCAAGAAGTGCAGTGGCAATGGCGGCTTGGAGCTGGTGGGAGTGGCCAACCAGTGACTGGTCTAACCTGAGGTCCACATTAGGAGAGGAAGCCCAAGCCTGACACCGCCTAGATGACCAGGATCTGGAAGCTGGATGGCTCAGAGACCTAGGGCCTAGGGCAGGACCAAACATTACTGACAAAAAAAGAAAGAAAAGAAAAAAAGAAAGGAAGAAAAGAAAGAAGGAAGGAAGGAAGGAAGGAAGGAAAGAAAGAAAGAAAGAAAGAAAGAAAGAAAGAAAGAAAGAAAGAAGAAAAGAAAGAAATAAAACCAATGAAATGATTCCTAATGCTATTCCTCTGTACTCCCAGGTCAGGGCCAAATCATGATCAGCAGCTGATGCAAGCGGAGACCGAGCTCCACAGGCAAACCTAGGTAGAGCTCAGGGAACGCTGCAGAATAGGGGGAGGAAAGATTGTAGGACCCAGAGGGGTCAAGGACACGAGGAGAACACAGCTCCCGGAATCAAGTAAGCAGGGTTCACAGGGGCTCACAGAGACTGAAGTGACAACCACAGAACCTTCATGTGGCACAACACGCCCATCTGCGCTCTATGCACAGTTCGTGAGCTGGGCAAGGGGCTGGAGACTGAAACACACAAAGACTCACAGACAGACAGAGACACGGGTCATCCTTGTGCAGGAAACAGGAATGCCCCCCAAGAATGCCCCCCTTATTGTGTATCAGGGCAGCTTATATAGGGATCCTTAACTGATAGCCAAGCCCCAGCCAAACCCACCAGAAACCACTCCCTGCCATCAGGAACTCCTGAGGGTCTTGTGCTCAGAGCAACTGCAAGCATTACAAGTTGTTTACCAGAAATTCAGGATCTGGAGGGTTCACAGCTCCCAACACCTGCATGGGTCTCCACTGTGCCCTCTGTATACGTGCTGTGGCCCCTTAGCTAGGGGTGTTTGTTAGACTCCTAACAATGGGATTGGGGGTGTCTCAGACTCTTTTGCCTGCTTATGGGAACTATTCCCTTCTACTGGTTGCCTTTTCCAGCCTTAATATGAGGGTTTGTGCCTAGTCTTATTGCACGTTGTTATACTGAGTTCAGTTGATATCACTGGGAGACCTGCTCTTTTCTGAAGAGGAATGGAGGAACAGTGGATCTAGGGGAGAGGGAAGATGGCAGGGTTGCGAGGAGGGGAGAGAAGGGAGGGCGCAGTTGGGATGCATTATACGACAGAAAAATACATTTTAAAAGCAATTCCACATGGATGGGGGAGGGGCTCCTAAGGCCCCGCCTTTAGCTAAGGAGTTACTGTCCGTTGATGATTGGCTGGGAAAGGGAGAGTCCTTCTCGGGGTGGGATGGAGTGGTGGTTACTAGCAGGCTGACCACGCTCCAGTGGAGGGACCCAAATACATATGCACCTGTGAGCAGCACGTATTTGACTCTGGGTTATGTAAACAAAGCAAAGGAAAGAACATGAAGCTGGGAGGGAGATGATATTGGAGAGCCTCAGGAGAGTTCCAGAGTGAAGTTCAAGGTGGATATGACCAAGGTACATTGTATATCTGTATGAAAATTAAAGTAAACAGGGCTGGAGAGATGGCTCAGTGGTTAAGAGCACTGACTGCTCTTCCAGAGGTCCTGAGTTCAATTCCCAGCAACCACATGGTGGCTCACAACCATCTATAATGAGACCTGGTGCCCTCTTCTGGCATGCGGGCACACATGTAAGGAATGCTGTACACATAATAAATAAATAAATCTTTAAAAAAATTAAACTAAACAAAGGAAAATATGAAAATAAAAACATAAATATTACTTAATCTATATTATAGGAAACCCGAGGTTTGGTGATCAAAACCTAGGCTAGCGTTGATACTGGGTTTCTCAGGATGTGTCTAGATAGAGCTCTGGCAAGGACTGGCTGGGACACCTTGAGGAAGACTCCTAAGTGTACGTGTTCCTCTAAACCAGTGGTTCTCAACCCGTGGGTCACGACCCCTTTGGGGGTCACATATCAGCTATCCTGCCTATCAGATATTTACATTAAAATCGTAATAGTGGGAAAATTACAATTATGAAGTAGCAACAAAATAATTTTATGCTTGGGGGTCACCACAACATGAGGAACTTCATTAAAGGGTCTCAGCATTGAGAAGGTTGAGAACCACTGCTCTAAGCTTGTGCTAGCTTACTACAGTTACCCCGCACGAGAAGGAGGGACCCCCGATTCCTGCCACCTGGCTCTGTTGCAGATTAGCACGGAACTGACTTGCTAATCCCAGAAGATCAAAAGCACCACTCGCCCACTTACCTCTTCTCCATCATCTGACTCCCCTTGAGGGATGAGCCCATTTCAACAGACGTGCAACTGTCGTCATGGCTGCGAACTTTGATCTTTGAAGCATGAGCAGGAGGATTAGCTTTGCAAGTCACCTTCCTGGGCATTCATGTGTTGCTGTTCGCTCATAACTCAGTGGGGTCACCTTAGCTCTCCTCACACGGGCGCTCACCTCCCATGCGGTGACATCCTCTGGGTCTTCTTAGATGGCTCTCTCTGTGACAGAACAGCCTTGCAGAATTGCTGGTGGGTTTGAAGTCAAGCTCAACGCCCAAGCACTAATAAAACCACTGCCTGCGTCACGCTTCTCCTGTCCTAAAACCAAATCAGGTGACATTTAACAGGAGCAAGCTTTTCTTCCCACCATGAAATACCAGGTCAGCGGGCAGCTGAGACAAACTGGATAGACACACAGAGAGACTCTGTACATTCATCTATTCGTTCATTTATTTAAACACATTATCTGCAAGGTCTTCATAAACAAAGCATGGCTACTTGTGATTTTTAACAAAACTGACATTATTACAAAAGTAATAAAATAAAAGCCCAGAACATGGATGCTGTGCTTCACACAGCGAAGTCTCCAGAGCAGGAGGCCAGGAGACGGAAGGAAGGCCAGAAATGAGGAAAGGCGTTCCATTTTCAACACTAATTAAAATTCCTTGCTGTTGGGGACTGACCCTGACCCTGAATTTCCAGTAAACAACTTGTTATGCTTGCAGCTGCTCTGAGCAAAACAACTTGTTTTCCTGTGCTTACAGCTGCTCTAAGCATGAGACCCTCAGGAGTTCCTGATGGCAGGGGAGTGGTTTCTGGTGGGTTTGGCTGGGGCGTGGCTATCAGTTAAGGATCCATATATAAGCAGCTCTGGTACACAATAAAAGTTGGCATTCTTGTTTGAAGGATGACTCGTGTCTCTGCGTGTTTAAATCTCCAGGCCCTTGCCCAGCTCGCGAATGGTCCTGTGGTGCAGGCTCCGCACTACAGGCATAGTACCGTAGTACATGTAGTAGTTCGGATGGTACACTTTGCACTACACCAAGAAGACACACGGCTTGCACACTGGAAGGTGTAAAATGCTGCTAAATGAGAGACGCAGGCGAGAGTGAGGAGATGGCTCAGGGGACAAAGTGTCTACTTTGAAGAGAGACGCCAACGTCTTTCTGAAATAATGTGTCGTTGTCACACACCAGAAGGATCCAGTTTTGTTAAAGGGTCAGGATCTATCCATGGCCCATGGGTTTATGATGCCACCTCCCACGCAGTAGGGTGACTTCTATTAAAAACAATTAAAGCAGAAAGTAATAAGGAGGAGGTAGGTGGCCTCTGACAGCTCCCTAGCTGGTCAGCCTCACTTAAAGAGTGAGCTTCAGGTTCAGTGAGGGTATTTTCGATTGTGAGCAGAAAACAGAACAATGGTACAAAGCTTTGAAATCCCAATGCACATCCCCAGTGATACACTTCCTCCAGCAAGACCATATCTTCTAAGCCACCCCAAACAGTGCGAGCAATTGGAGACCAAGTATTCAAATGCTGGAGACTGTGGGAGACACGTTATTCAAATCACCACGGTGAAAGACTCAGTTTGAAGGTAGTAAGGAGAAGAATCATAAAGGATGATCTGGACACTATTTTCTAGCCTCTTCACAGATTCTGTCTCACACATACACACACACTCCCTCACACACTTGTACCACACACCCACATCCTCACATGCTTACACCACACACCCACACAAATAAATAAATACACAGAACTGTAATTGTTTGATTTTGTTTTTTTTTTTTTGAAACAGAGTCTTAGAACTCTGTCTAGAACTTACCACATTGACCTGACTGACCTTGAACTCCCAGAGATTCACCTGCCTCTGCCTCCTAAGTACTATAATTAAAGGCATGCGCCACTACACCCAACTGTATGAGAACTTTAATTGAAATAGGATGGAATGCTAATTACCAGGGCCTGAAAGGGCATGAAGGGGACAGTTAATGGGCACAAAACGTCAGCTTTGATACATGAAGAGGTCTTCAGCCATGTGAATGGATTTACTATCGCAGACCTGTACACCTAAAAGTAATTACGATAACTTGTATGCTGTGTGTATTTTGTCCTCCCCCCCAGCAAACCCCCTTCATACTTCACATATGCAGTTTTGACCGAGCTTTGTTAACTCTCCCGACTCTGTCACTAATGCACTCTGGGAAGATTTCTGTCTTTGGGATTTGTCTTTCTGCAGTAGGATGCCACCTCATAGTCTATGCTTGTGCCCAGTTCCCAGCCTCCTCCTTCCACCTGCCCAGTGCTGGGATGAAAGGGGTGGACCACAGCACCCAGCTAGCCTGAGAGATCTGAGTGGTGGGGATATAGCTCTAAGAACACCACTCACGCTGGCCACCGCAGCCACAGCCTTTCTAGGTCACCAAAATGAGCTTTCCTGGGTGTCTCTGAGTGTCTTAGTTTACCCATATGGAATCCATCCAATGGTCTGTACCCAGATTGATTCACTGTGAAGGAGCCGAGGCAGGGGCTCTACCGATAGGACTTGCCGATCCTGCCGTTTGCAAAGAAAAAGAAAAACATGTCTCTTCAGTCCATATCCGGGGCGTCTGGAGCATCGACCAAAACGCTACTAGCCTGATAGGCAGTTGAGATGGACTCCTGGGGGCAATGGGTCTCTAGCGGGGGCCCACCCACAGGAACCAGGCGTTGTCCTGCAAAAAGAGAGTGTGATTGGGCCTTCCTTTAGAACAAGCAGCTAGGGTCTTCCTAAATTAGAGTTCTTGACAGGGTTCTGAATTGACTGCCAAACAAGTCAAACCCGACTCAATTGTAATTCATAATATAACCTGCAGATGGCACCACACCACTGCTCTTTCTGCCTTTCTCGCTCCCTCCCCGCCTGCCTCTTCTCTCCCCTCCCCCC
>PVIU01021092.1:0-31175 GCA_004026605.1 Ondatra zibethicus | reverse complement strand
TGTACTCACTCATTAGTGGACTCTAGCCATAAACAAAGGACATTAAGCCTATAGCTTACAAGCCTAGAAAAGCCAAATAGCAAGGTGAACCCAAAGAAAAACATATATAGGTCCTCCTAGAAATTGGAAACAAACAAGATCACCGGGCAAAAGTTGGGAGCATGGGTGTGGGGGTAGGGGTGGAGTGGGATTGGGGGAAAGGGAGGGGGGAAAGGATAAGGGAGAATGGAAGTACTGGGGAGAACGTAGGGGAGTGGGAAGTTGGAGATGGAGGTAGGGCAGATATAGGAGCAGGGAAGAAGATATTCTACCTTAAGGGAGCCATTTTAAGGGTGGCAAGAACTTGGCTCTAGAGGAGATCCCAGATGTCCATGGGGATATTCCCAGCTAGGTCCTTATGCAGCAGAAGAGAGGGTGCCTTAACTGGCCTTGTCCCATAGTCACACTGATGAATATCTTGAATATCACCATAGAAATTTTGTCCAATGGACAGAGATAGAGACAGAGACCCACATTCACATCAGAGCAATGGACTGAGCTCCCAAGGTCAAGTTGAAGAGCAGAAGGAGGGAGAAGATGAGGAAGGAAGTCAGGAACATGAGGGGTTGGTCCACCCACTGAGACAGTGTGCCTGATCTAATGGGAGCCCACCAAATCCAGCTGGATCAGGACTGAATGAGCATATGATCAAACTGGAATCTGAATGTGGCTGCCAATGGGGGTGGACTGAGAAGCCATTGTTAATGGCACTGGGACCTGTCTCTTCTGCATATATTGGCTTTTTGGGTTCCTAGTCTATTTGGATGCACACCTTCCTAGGCCGGGATGGAGGGGGAGGACCTTGGACTTCCCACAGGGCAGGATACCCTGCCCTCTCTTAAGGATGGATGGGGAGGGAGGAGGGTTAGTGGGGGAGTGGGAGGGGAATGAGAGAAGGGGAGGAAGTGTAAATTTTTGAATGGAAAAATAAAAAAAACTGAAGAAAAAAGAAAATGGTTCGATAACAGAGCCAAGAATGATACACTTTTAAAAATGATACAGACTTTTTACAGACTACTAATAAACAGCTAGGTAACAGGATTAATACCATTTAAAATTAAACATTACCTGAAAAAATTAATATTATTGAAAAGGGTAACATTAATTTGACAGACAAAATTGAATCTATATTAAAGGGTACTGAGAAATTATCTGAAAGAATTCATACAAGATAGGATAGGAGAAGCAATTTCTAAAGGTATGAGGAGGCATCAAATTTGCAAATGTTTTAATTGTGGTAGAATAGGACATCTGAAAAGGGATTGTAGACAAGAAATTCCTAGGAATAATATCTCCTCTATTCTATGGCAAGAATAGGAGGACTCAGCCTTCAGGTATATGTAGATGGTGAGGTAAAGACCAACATTGGACCAATGAATGCAGATTAACAAAAGGTAGACAAGGCAACCCGATACCATTGGGAAACTCCTTGAGGAGCCTCTTGCAGGCCCCCAAGCCAAAAAGTGGTCCAGTCATTCCCAGGCACTGTGGAGGACATGTCTCAGCAGGAAAATTTAAAAATCTAGGTCCTTCTGTAAAAGACATACTGTTCTGGATGATGGAATAAGCATGAAGGATAAATCAAAAATCCCAATAGGAAATAGGAAATGTATATTCTGGCAGACTTCTATAAATGATCAAAGACCAAAGCTAAGAGTATGTATAAATTGCATTGTAATTGTGGGTATGATAGATATGGCTGTGGATGTGAGTATCATTATTCTCGAATCTTGGCATCCAAATTGACCTCTTAAAGAGGCAGACATGCAATTCCTAGTAATTGGAACCCTATCTCAAATGAAACAAAGCACAAGACGGGTTGAATTTATAGAGCCAGAAGGATAGAGAGGATGGCTGAGGCCATGTGTGGCTAAGATTGCAGTGAATTTATGGGGTTGTGATGTGCTGCAGCCATGGAATACCCAGATTAACATTCCTGCAATCCCAGAAACTCATAATTCTGGGAAGGATATTATAAGTTACTATACACAAAGGTCACCAGCCATTCAGGCTGTACAAGAACACAAGCAACTATCAAACCTTTAGAGGTACCAATGGCCCTACCTTAAAATGGTTAACTGAGTAACCAATATAGGTTAAACAGTAGCCATTAACAGAAGACAAACTGCAGGCTTATTAGAACAGCTGGTACAGGAGCAACTAGATGCTCACCATATTGAAGAATCAACCAATCCTTGGAATCCTCCTGTATTTGTTGCTAAAAAGAAATCTGGTAAGTGGAGAATGGTGACAGATCTAAAACCTGTCAACAAGGTAATTTAACCTATTCAACCTATGGGCCCTCTACCATCTGTAATTTTTCTGCCTTCTCTATTACCAAAAGGATGGCCTCTTATAGTTATTGATTTAAAAGATTGTTTCTTCACTATACCTTTACAAGAAAAAGACAGAGAAGAATTTGCCTTTCAGTGCCTACATAATAATTCTCAGCTTACTAGGAGATAACAATGGACTGTCCTACCACAGGGAATGCTCAATAGCCTCACCCTATGCCAATATTTTGTAAGTCAGCCATTGGAAATAATAAGCAAAGAATTTCCTAAATCAATAATTTACCATTGCATGGATGACATTTTGCTATTTGATTCAAACACAGATACTTTAGAAAAAATGTTTGAAGAAGTAAACAAAGTTTTGCCAAATGGGGATTACAAATTGCTCCTGAAGAATTAGAAAGGAGATTCTCTCAATTACCTAGATTATAAAATAGTTTTACAGAAGATTAGAACACAAAAGGCACAAATTAGGAGAGAGCAATTGCAGACTCTCAATGACTTTCAATGATTTTTAGGAGACATTTCTAGTCTACAGCCAGCTGTTGGGATAACATCTGATCATTTAAATGAAATCTTAGATGGTGACAAAGACTTAACTAGTCTTAGAGAATTAACAGCTGAATTGGAAAAGGAATTGATTGTTGTTGTTAATAGCAATTAACCCAAAACTGATAAAATTAACCTTATAAAGATAACGATTTGGATCCTTTCCCACATTGTACATGACACACAAATAACTAGAGTCCATACATTCTATGCTGATTCAAATAAATCAGGAAAGGCAGGTTACAAATCAGAAGATTTAAGAAACGTGGAGCAAAGCCTTTATAATTCTGTCCAAAAGGCAGAATTATTTGCTATTCTAATGATACTAAGGGATTTTAAAGAACCTTTTAATATATTTATTGATTCACAATATGCAGAAAGAATTGTCTTACATATTGAAACCACTGAATTTATACCAGGTGATACAGAATTGGCTTCATTATTCATACAGATTCAAGATATAATCAGGAAAAGGCTTGTCCCATATACATAACATACATCCAATCCCATATGGGTTTGCCAGTTCCTCTAGCACAAGGTAATGCAGAAATTGATCAAGTATTGATTGGAAGTGTGTTGAAGGCCTCAGAATTTCATAAGGAAAATCATGTCAATAGCAAATGTTTAAAGAAAGTTTTCTCTTACATGGCAACAAGCTAAGGAGATTATAAATGGATGCCCTACTTGCTCTTTCTATAACCAAACACTGCTACCTGCAGGGAGTAAGCCAAAGAGTACTCAAAGGAATTAAATTTGGCAGATGGATCTGTTCCACACTGCAGAATTTGGAAAAGTAAAATATGTACACCACACCATTGATACTTATTCAGGTTTTCAATGGGTAACTGCTTTGAGCTCAGAAAAGGCTGATTCAGTAATTACACATTTATTAGAAGTTATGGCCATCATGTGTATACCTGCACAAATAAAGACAGATAATGGTCCAGCATATGTCTCTAAGAAAATGAAACAGGTTTTTTTTTCTTATTATAGTATAGAACATATTACAGGTATACCACACAATCCTACAGGTCAGGCAGGTATAGAAAGATCAAATTGAACTATAAAAGATTTATATGTTAAACAAACAAAAAGGAATGAAAAATACCCCCAGCAATAGATTGAATAATTCTTTATTGACCTTGACTTTTTTTTTAACACTAATGAGAAAGGGACAACAGCAGCAGAGAGACACTGGATAATTGATGTGGGAGTCCCCTCAGTGTGCTGTGATTAACATTAATGAATAATGTGGGGCTCTTCCCCCAACAAATTCATGGTGGAATAAATTCATGTAAAACCTGAGAGGGCTTGGAAAGGAACTCTAGACTCTAGACACACACACACACACACACACACACACACACAAACAACCAAAGTTTAGCCACATTTTTTCAGCTGGTGGCTTGCCACAGCTCCTTTAAGAGAGATTTTCCTGATTCAGTGGTAGCAGCCTCCTGGTTTCAAAATAGCAGCTTCCCAGCCATGGGCTGTGCTGTTAGCACAAACTCTGGCTCTCTTGGGAGACCAAGCATTTGGATGGAGTTTGTGAGCAGACTGCTGCAGCCTGTTTAATGGCAATGTGGACTGGCTATGTGCCTGAAAGTTGGGCAGTGCACACAGCTCAGAGGTGCAAGAGGCTCTGTCATGCTGGACTGGGCAGGGCAGGCAGGTAGTACCATATTTTACCTAGTAATGCCACAGCTTGAGTTTTAAGAAGTGCTTAGCATTTTAAAAATTGCTCCTGGACAGAAAATAATTACAAATATGCAATAAAGACAAATCCAGATAAAAGAGATCTATAAATGGGTCACAGTGTTAGATAAATGTACATAGGCTTGGGAGAGAGAAGAAAAAGAGTATAGAGAGTTATAAATAGAAGTAAATGATTTAAAAATTAGGTAAAGTCTTTAAAGAGACAGAGTACAGATAGTTATAGATTAAAAGGAGTAAAGAAAAATAAGCCACATAAAAATGGAAAATTCACAGAGTCTGGATTATGCATATTATTGCATTATCTTTGATTTTTTGACTGGCCTTTGGGCAAGGAACTGCTCATACATCGACAACTGACAAAATGCAGTGTCCAGACAGGACAAGCAGGATACAAGAAAAAAGACTGTCAAATCTTGACAAGACAGGGTAAGATGGTTTTGAAAAATTTCTGGCCTTAGCCGAAGTTGGTTGCTCCAACATTGCAGATGAGACTTTAGGTGATTGCACAGGTAGCCAGTTGTCTCTGTCATTTGTTGCACTTCCTGCTTACTCAAGTAATATTATTTCCCTTCTCGGGTTGTCAATGTGGTTGAAGGCTAGATAGTTGTAGCTATTTTCCTCTCATGACTTGGCCAAGTTATTTATAATACAAGACTTAAACTCCTTAGGATAGGATAATTATTGAGACATGTATCACGTTTCTTGCTTGATATTCTTTATGCTGCTTGTAATTCTAATTTTATACCTGACATTTGTTCTTATTGTATATAATTTTGTAGTAGGCTTAGAACTCTCTTTAAACAAAAAGGGGGAGGTGCTGCTGGAAATCCTTCAGCCAGTAGTCTTTAAGTTACCGGCCCACTTGGGTGTGGTCTCTTATACTATAAAATGGTGAAGTAAAGCATGCCATTGCCCTCTCTTGCGGCTGCAGGACTCAGTTGCTGTTCCCCATTCAAGCAGAGAACTGTGATCTGTGAATCTACCCCTAAATAAATAACCCTTTATTATACTCAGTTCTGAGCTAGTGTGAGGTTACTTTTTAGCATCCATCTTCAAAAGAAGGTAATAATCAGCTTCACCCAGCTATAAACCCTGTTCCTGCAAGACATACTAGTACAGTAGTGGCTGTAATGGAAGCAACCAATCACATTTTTCAAATGGGTTTAAGGCCTACTCCATGAGATATAACCCATACCTGACACTAATAAAGTATCCAAAGAACCTGAGACTAGATAGGCCATGGACCCTATGAGAAAAACTTTTTATTAATGTACTAAACATAATTAAATGACTCCTGTTGGTATAAGAAATAAATGTCAAATCACTGTACCTATAGGTGTGAGGGCTTACAGATGTGAGCCTGTTCCACCATGACTGGAGGTCAGGGAGTTTGAGCTGATTTTTGCTCTTTCAAAATTGTTGACAACAGATGTGGTTACAAACAAGAGATTCTGACATAGGGTGCGGTTAATTAGTATTTGGGGTATAGAGGTGAATCTGCCCCACCTCAACGAAGGGTCAGAGAATTCAAGTCTATTCCTTATATCATGCTAATGAAGTTTGTTGCCTCCCCTTCCCCTTTTGGAAATGAAGTATATAAGCATGTGGAAAATAAACTGTGGATGGATTCAGTATTCTCTGAATTTCTCTCCCAATGCTGTTCTGTGTTTCTGCCTCTTATTTCTCTCATATCACTGCTCCTTTTTCTTAATAATTCTAATTCTCACACTTCTACCCCGGAACATATGAGTTTTGTCAAGGCTGGCCTTTGACATATATGTCAGAACATCACTCAATTTTCATCAGAGAAATTTCTTCCTACAGTAGATTGTAATTAAAACATAAACCAATAACTGGACAATGTACAAAGAATGAGACTTTGGATCACTCATTCATAAATAGAAGAGCTTTATTAAGGTCTTCAAGGCTCAAAAGTCTATGCAGAAAAAGAAGCAGAAAAATTGGAAGAGCTAAAGGTGATTTCAAGGATAGTGTTTTACAGACATAACAGGAGGGATACATGTGTGAACTCACAAAGACTGACAACACACACAAGACCCGCACAGATTCAAACCAGATGAAAATCTCAGCATTGAGAACAGAAATTGGACACAAAGTCCCACCCCTACCCAAGACACTATTTGCCATTGATACCTGCTAGAGAAAGGGAAATCAGTGTTCTCCAACGGAGTATCACTAGATATTAATCACACTCCAGGGCAGACCCATGCCAGAAGCAGTTAATCAATACAAAAGGACCTCTGAGAATTTTATTTGTTTGGTGGCATTTTTGTCGAATTTGTTTATTTTGATTTTAACTTTTTGCTTTTTGTTGTTGTTTAGAGAAAGGAAAAACATTAAGTTGAATAGGTAGGGAGGTATGAAGAATATGAAGAAGTTAGGAGATGGGAAAAATATAATCAAAATATATCACCTGAAAAAATCAAATAAAATGCAATTAAATTTTCCAAAATTAAAATATGGATACAGCAAGATTGAAATGCTATACAAACTAAAGTTATAGTTGGCTTTAGAAAATTCCCTGAATGTGATCTTTGAATATTGATAAATCATTCACAGATCAAATTACTCTTCTAAAACTACCTCAAGAAAGCCATTATTTCATTATAAAAGGCATCTTATTTGAATTAGAATATATGCCAGTTTTTGTCTTTACTATTAATTCACATAATTAAGACACAATTCATTAAGATCATTTCATTAGCTCTATTCATAATACCACTTAGAAGCTACAACTCGTACTCCCTACATTATTCACGCAGACATACCCTTGAACAGAAGTTCTATGGTCTATTGTGTTAATTTAAGGAATTCTTTTTTAAGACCACTGGCATAATTGCATATTTGCTGACTTCTCATGGGAGGCCTTACCCTCTCTGAGAAGTGGATGGGGGTGGGATGGGGGCAAAAGTGGAGGAAGAAGAAGGAGAGGAGGGAGAGGGAATTGGCATTGGTATGTAAAATGAAAAAAATATTTTTAAATTTAAAAAAGTAAGTTAAAAATGATGTTAATGCTGTGACTTTTTAAATCTTTGCAGAGTAAGAAAGACAGAGTCTGTAAAATGCACAACTGTACTCTGAAGCTCAATTGGCATTTGCATCCCCTTTTCTGCTGCCCTTCTCTTTTTTCTTTCCCTGTCCTTCATGAGGACACAGGCCATGAACACAAATTTCATTTCCTCCACCTATTCGGTTGCATGGTCTTCGAGCACTGGGGTAGAACACAGTGTGCCTCCAGTTTGAAGTTTCTACCTGCTAGCTGCCTAACTTCAGCAGATTATTCAACCTCCTGTCATCATAGTTTCACCACCCAAGAAATGAAGCAAATGACACAACTTCTCATGGCTGCTGTGAGGCTGAAGAATGTTTTCTCTTCAGGTGCCAAATGGCGGAGACTATGTCACAATTATCCCTGATGATACCTGCAAGTTCTTTCTAAGTCACTGAAAGTAATGAGGAAATCATCCATTTGACAATACTATTCTTGTGATAGTTTATCATAGATCCAAAAATCTCTGCGTAGATACAGTTTTGCAAATGTGTCAACATAGCCTATTTACACTAAATAAGGTAATAGTCTTGTTTCTCCAGCAATGAAAACAAATTTTAGGAATCCAAGTACATTTTCAAAATACTCCTGAGAAGTAAAGAAAATTAGAATTCAGAAATTGAACTTACTGGTCTTTTTCTTTAAGACAGTTTCAGTATGCAGCCCAGGTTGGCCTCAAACTCAGGGTCTTTCTGCCTTAGGTGCCCTCCTACCTGCTTGCCCCACACACAGCTTACCTCAGTCTTTGGGTGTAAGAACATCAAAACTTACATGTTGGCAAGTTCACATTTTGGTCTTTAACTCTCTTCCCCAAACCAACTTAGGACTGCACTCTCGGTGAAAACTCCTCAGCCATGCTTTATAGAAAACAAAAATCAAACCAACCCTGCTTGCCTTGGGTAAATATAATGAAGCCTGTCTGTGCTTCGGGGTTGCTTTCCAGATTTACTGCAAGGTAAATAGACGAGCTGTTCCAGTGGGAACCTTCCAGTTCCTTTTGAGATGGATGGAGACCTTTTTCTGATTATGATATATTCCAACTTTCCAGCATAGTTGTGAAAATCCTCTGGTATGATGCTCCTAATTCCAAATCCTGACTCTCAAATTATATTGCATTTGCTTCATCTTGATTCTAAAGCTATTTTGTTTTCTTAACTGGATTTTCTGGGGTGAAATGGCAAGTTTTAAATCACTTTTCTCACGTCGGAGGTCAGAACAAAGAGAGCAACCACCTCGATTTATTTCACTGAGATCCTTCTAGCAACTGCAGCTGGATTTCTGGAATCCTAAACTGATTGCAGCTGGATTGCTTCCCCATTTTGGATTTAGAAGACGGACCTGGGTCTGTCGCTAATTTGGAACTTCCCTAAAAAACTTCTGCTGGCAAAGGATTAGATGTTATTTTGTTTTGTTCCACAGACTTTTTTTTTTTTCATTTTAAACAGAGCTGACTTTCTCTCCATGAGCTACACTGCCTCTAGAGCGATCCATCCTCTGGAACACCCAGCCTGCTATTCAGTGAAAGAGCATCCAGGCTTGCCAATTCCATCAGCATAATAACTTACAGCTGAGGCTGCTGCATCCCCAACCCCTTTAATGTGACTGAGCACACAAGTATAAATATGCCAGACAAGGGAAAATGTTCAATTATTTTATTGCATTATTCTACAATGTACATCATGTCTCCCTGGGCACTGAAAATAGCCCAAGTAAGCCACAAATAAGATACATCCTGTGATCATGAAAACAAGAACAAAATACAAAGTATGCCCTTGGTTTGTGGCTGAATAAGTTCGAGTGGAAGATTATTGTTTCTCTCATCTAGAGCCTGCTTCTTTTATGTTATATAAATTAATTACACATAGAAATACTTCTACAATGAGATATGGTGCTAACTTCCTGGGAACAAAGCTCACAGGAAATCCCCAGATTTATTTGGAGAGACAGTGATGTGGAATTACTCCACCTTTTATTTAGTTACAACTCAGAAATATAGCAACAAAATCTTGTACATTGTAACTCTCACTGTCAATCTTATTTTCTCTTGTTTGAGGAGAAAGGAAAGCAATGGGAGGATGGAAAAATCTCTGAACTGTTGAGAACACTGGGTGCTCTTCCCAGCGCCCACATGACAAGGTCTCACAACCATCTGCAACTCCAGTTCCTGGAGACCCTACACCATTCTCTCACATCATTCTACTGCAGGTACACTCATGATGCACAGACATATATACAGGCAAAATATCCTTCCACATAAACTAGAAATAAATAAAACTCCAAAAATCATGAGGCTAGTTCTGATGATCAAAGAAAAAGGGACATCTGGATAACTGGGCTTGTTAATCAGTTTCTTTCCCTCAGAGATTACATTTTTAAGCGTTTATTAACTACTATTGGCTTACTCTATATTGTTTATAAGATTAGAAAGAGTTTCTGCTGTATGAATAGATTTTCTTAAGTACTGAGTCTCATTTTGGGATATGGACTGAATCGTACATGAGGTGAACCTTGGAGACAATACACTGTACTGTATGGTACTGCGGTTGCTCCTTCCACGTTGTTCAGAGAAACTCCCTGAAAACGGAATCACAAGAAGTCCAATTGCTTAGCAACATCGCCTTAACTACCATAAATAGGAAAGAATTCAATAAGAACTATTAGAGGCCTTGGTGGACAACTGCAGTAAGAAGCTGTTGAATGAACGCATAGACTGAAAGTAAATGGATTCCAGTGGTGGGAAAACACGGTGATGGACAGAGAAGCTTAAGATTGCCGAGGGCAAGGAGCCCACGTTGGTCCTTGTGGTGAGTAGTTTTAATGTCAATTTACCACAAACTAGAATCATCTGAGAAGGGAGCCTCACCCGAAGAATTGTCCTGGTTGCCTTAATTAATGTGGGAAGAGCCTTTCCCAGTGTGGGCGGAACCTGCTGGTATAAGGGCCTTGACAGAAGAAGGGTTATTCTCCCTTTGCTCACATGACCTTCCCTTTTGCAGCTGAGTCAATTTTTAGCGTTGCTGCTGCTGCCGCTGATTCCCTCACTGCTATCAGAGCCAGCATTTGCAGGTTTCTTTCCTTGAGTGAGAACCAGAGGGTCTCCAGGAACCTTCCAGATTTTCAGCACCAGCGTGGAACTATGGAGACTCCAAGCCTTGTGGATTGCGTAACTACAGGGTTGTCAACCTCATTGAGACACAGATAGCATAGGCCTGCTTCCACTCCTGAAGCGCCCAGCAACTGCTGAAACAACCATCCACAAATGATCAGCAACCACCAGATCTTCATCCTCTCGGTGGGAGACAAATGTTATTATTATTATTATTATTATTATTATTATTATAGTATAAACTGATTTAATCATTTAACCATCCTATTGGTCAGGGCTCTCTAGAGAAACAAAACCAATAGAATAAATGTATACATTAAAATAATTGTCACTCAGTCTGAATAATATAACAGAAAATTGGAAAGAAGTATGAGCAAGGAAGAGGAGGAGCTGGAGGAGGAGGAATAGAGGAAAATTTTTTTGAAGGGAGCACATTTTAATGGGCTTTTGTGAAGAGGATAATTCTGTCAGGAAGTCAAGAAGTCAAGAATTAAGTTTTCAGAAAGGGGGGCAATCTAGTGTTCTACAAAACAAAGAATTGGGTTGGGAAATATAATTGTAATTGGAGAACAGTAAACATAATTTCTAGTTTTATAGATGTGACTGTGTCCTAGTGAAGGACTTTAGAAATTGGAGGAAAATTCTAAATTAAATTACAAGCCTATGGGACCTCCCATTATGCTTTATATAATGTGGCACTATTTAATAGTTCTGAGTATGAAATAGACTTGGACAGTTTTTAGTTTAGGGTAAGCCTGTAAACAGTGTGGAGTGTAAACTTACAACAAAAGGAACGAAAACAGAAGGAAACAAGAGGATATTTCAAATGTCCAGGAAAACACCAAGATTTTTACTTAATACATGAAGTGTTGCTATAACAAAATACCATTGCATATCATGTGTGTATATGACTCAGCTGTTAAAGCCTAGGTTCACAAATGAAAACATAAGAAAAAAGGTTTATGAGTTCACAGTTTGGAGGTTCAAAGTCTAAGACCCAGTGGCCTCATATGTTTGTCCTTCTGTAAGGGCTTCAAGTCAGGTGGCATCTTGGTGGGAGAATATGGAAGAGTGACCACATAATGAGAAAGGATGCCCTGGATAACTAACTCAAGGGTGAGCCTGTGCTTCTACAATTCCTTCTGGTGAGAACCCCTAATTCACTACATATTATGAGTGCCAATCACTTCAGAGGACCATACCCCTAGAAATTAAATTACTCACATCTCTTTAGAGTTCCATTACTTCACAATATCATCACACTGAGAACTAAGTATCCAACACAGAGAACTCTGGAGAACATGCGCACATTCAAACCACATTCAAACAGCAGCAAAACAACTCAGGCAGCAACAGCAAAAGTGGCAATGCATGTGAGTGGCCTAAAATTCTAACTTCTGGATGGCTTTTAAAACATGGAAAATTATCATATGTACTCGCTCATAAGCAGTTTTTAAACATAAAGCAAAGAAAGCCAGCCTACAAATCACGATCCCAGAGAATTTAGGATCCTAAACAATGAGGATCCTAAGAGAGACATAAATAGATCTAATCTATTTAGGAAGTAGAAAAAGACAAGATCTCCTGAGTAAATTGGGAGCATGGGGACCTTGTGGGAGGATTGAAGGGAGAGGAGAGAGGCAGGGAGGAAAGCAGGGGAAAATGTAGAGCTAAATAAAAATCAAACAATAAACAAAAGAATAACTTAAATTTAAAAAATGCAATTAGATTATAAGCCTCCCCCCCTCAAAAAAAAAGTGTAAAAAACATGGAGAAATGTGATGGCACAACAAACAAATACACAGAGGAAAGGCTAGAGAAATATTTAATCATGCAACAACAGTTCCCTAGGGCATGCATCCCACAGGCCATCTCAGTTCTTTGCCTGTACCTGCTTAGCAGCCCTGTCTTTGTGGGTGTGCCATCCATTCATTCACCAGAGCTTGCTGCAGCGCTTAGTTTCAGTCCCGAGCAGTTTGTACCTGGAAAGACAAGGCAGCGGTATGTTGAGTGGACTTTGGCACTGCTCCTGTGAGCAATAATTGACAAGTGGATCATTAATTTGGAAATGATAAGAGAAAGTGCTCTTGGAGAAGAATACAAAGAAAGGGGCCAGGAGAATCTTGCTTTTGACTCTTATCTTTGCTAAAACTAATTTCCATTGCCTGTAAACCCTGATCTCTTCTTATCTCAAAGACTAGTGTATTTTATTTTATTTTTGGGACCAGGTCTCACTATGGAGCCTTAGTTTGGCCAGGAACTCACTATGTAGACCAGGCTGGTGTCAAGCTCAGAGTCACCTACTGAGACTAATGATGTACATCATTATACTTGGTTTCAGGGTGCATTTCCACAAGATATTTTTAAATGTTCTGTAAATTTTAAATAAAATACACTTATAAGTAGCTATTTTTAAATTATTTCCTTTTTTAGGTTAAAATATAGTTACATCATTTCTTCCCTCTCTTTACATTCTCCAAACTCTCCCATATACTCCTCCCTGTTCACTTGCAAACTCGCAAGCTCTTTACATTAATTGCTATTAAAGACATACATTTAAGTAGCTATTTTTAATGTTAATGAGAATAAGGGGGATGTTTCTAAAACTATTTGTACAGAAGAAGCATTAGATGTTTTCATTTCTTCTCAGAGAGCAATGAGCAGAAACTTTGAGTTCAGAATCAGGATAACTTGAGTGTGAAGTGAATGCTGAGGAAATAAACTATTCTGTCTCTGGGCAGTGGTCCACTGTGGACATAAAAAGCACACCAGTTTCTTATCATCCTAGATACAAACATCTATGGAGAACTGGTCTGAGTATGTCTTAGATCCCATTTTCCACAGTTCAAAAAAAGTTTCTCTGAGCAATAGTAGATGACTCTTTACAATGGATGCCACACAGATTTTAAATTAACTAAAAAGAAATGTCTAAGTGATTTTCTTAAAACAAAGCAAAATATTTTCTGGGAAAGTTTTAAAAAGAAGTAAGAGGCTAGACTAGACCCACAATCTATACTCCACCATTAGCCCCACCATCACCACCTTGCACTTCCCATAGGCAGGACAGACTTGTAGGTCAAAGGTTATGTGGCTATGTTGGTAACCTAATTCCTCCACTGGAAGTCCTTCATGGTCACAGGAGATAGCCACTCCAGGCTACACATCCACCATTGCTAAGAGTCTTAGCTGGGGTCATCCTTGTGGATTCCTAGGAGGTTCCCCTATACTAGGTTGCTACCTAACCCTGGAAAACCCCCTTTCCAATTAGCTCTTTCAGTACTTGAAGGGAGTCATGTGAAGGTACGAACAGGCAACACTGGGAGTCATAGAACATGGCTGGGAATTTGGCAAAACCAGTCTTGTGTAAGCCTTAGAGAGTCAAAGTCCCAAGGACTATGTGTTCTGAGGACCTCATGCTATTGTTGAGCATAGTTCTAATTGCTGCCTTCATGGTCACCACATCCCACATAATCTATGAGAAGTTGAAAACTTTCAGGGGGTTTCTAGCCCCTCACTGGCCAGTGTTACTGGTACTTTCAATAATAGTGACTGATTTTTCCAAATATTACTGCTGGAGCAGATTAATGATTCAACCACCACCCTTAGAAAGAGTTTAGAATTGTTAGTAAGATTAGATTGAAGTGTTTTTGTTAATGACTTTCAGGTAGAAAATCTTGGGGAACAATTTAAAGTTTAGAAGGCACAGAGTTGACTGAGGGACAAGAAGAATGACATCCTGGCTATTGCTGGCTGACATACCTCTCTTGCTAGAATGGGTTGGTGATCAAAGGTGAATATTAATTCCTTGTACCCATTTCTGCCCTAACTGCTAGATATGATTTAATATAAAACTGTTGATGAGTGGATATGCATGCTAAGGATTTAAAGTAGAGCTGATTGATTGTTTTTCATGTAGAAAATTTTAGATTTGTTATTTATTGTGATATTTTTATATATAAAAGTTTACCTTCTCAAGTAGTTCATAGTAGTATTATTCATAATATCCAGAACCTGTTAACAACCTAGATGCCCCTTAACCAAAGAATGAATAAAGAAAATGTGGTACATTTAAACAAAGGAGTATTATTCAATTATCAAAAACAATGGCATCAGAAAATTTGAATGCAAATGAATAGAACTAGAAAAAAGTCATCCTGAATGAGTTAACCTAGACCCAGGAAGACAAACATGGTATGTACTTACTCATAAGTGGATATTAGCTGCAAAGTGAAAGATAACAATACTATAATTAACAGCCCTGGAGATTCAATGTAAGAAGGAGGGCCCAAGGAAGGACACATGCATTTCCCTGGAAATGGGAAATAAAACAGATCTCCTGGCTAAACTGGGGGTGAGAAAAAAGTGAAGGGGAAGACATGAGGGATCTGCTTGGGTAGGTTGGGGTGGGACAGAGGAAGAGAGCAATGAAAGAGATGTCTTGATTAGGGGACCATTTCAGGGTTATGGAGAAACCTGATGACAGAGACTTTCCCAGGAATCTACAAGGACGACCCCAGCTAAGACTCCTAGCAATAGTGCAGAGGTACCTGAACTGATCACCTCCTGTAATCAGATTGGTGACTATCCTAATCGTCATCAGAGAGGCTTCATCCAGTAACTGATGGAAGCAGAGGCAGAGACCCACAGTCAAGCACTGGACTGAGCTCTGGGAGTCCTGTTGAAGAGTAGGAGGAAGGAATGTATGAGCCAGCAGGATCAGAGTCATGACCAGAGCACCTACTGTGATGACTGACTGGGGCTTGTGTGAGCTACCAGACTGTGGACTGACAACAGCTAGGGGGCCTACATGGGACCAACCTAGGCCATTTGCATGTGTGTGACAGTTGTGTAGTTTGATCTTTTTGTGCATCTCCTAGCAGTGGCATCAAGGCCTGCCCCTGGCTTTAGGAGCCTATTCTCCATGCTGGGTTGCCTCACCCAGCCTTGATGTAAAGGGAGGAGTTTGGATCTGCCATGCTTTGTTGATGCCCGTGGGAGGCCTACTGTGGGACAATGGTCTTGTACTTTATAAAGATTTGTCACTTGTATCTTAGTAAAATGCAGATTAGCCAGTAGCCAGGCAGGAAGTATAGGCAGAGTGACAAGGCAGGAAGTAGAGGTGGGGCAGCCAGGCAGGAAATAGAGGTGAGGCAATGAGACAGGTGATAACATGAGTCACAAAACAATCCCACCCCAATTCAGAATTATGAATGATAAAAGGGTTATTTATTTAAGGTGAAAACTTACAGATCACTGTCCTAGGTAACAGTCCTCTCCGCAACCAGGATCAGAGTCTAGCAGCCAGAAGCGGGAGCCAGAAGCAAGAGAGTAGGCACATGTTTACAGCTGCTTTTATAGTATAAAAGACCATGCCCAAGTGGACTGGTATCTTAAAGCTATTGGCTGAAGGAGCAGAATGTGCTCTCACAGAAGACAGGAGATTTCTGAAAAGAAGAAAGAGTCAGTCTGCAGTCGTCATCCAGAAGCGGAGGAAGCAAGATGAGAATGCCTCAGTGAAAAAGGTACCAAGCCACGTGACGAAAATAGACAAGAATAATGGACTAAGATAAGATGCAAGAATTAGTTAATAAGAAGCCTGAGATAATAGGCCCACCAGTTTATGATTAATGTAGACCTCTGTGTATTTCTTTGGGATGAACGGCTGTGGGACTGGGTGGGACAGAAACCTCTGTCAACAGAGGCCTGTCCCTTTCTGGACATGGATGGATAAGGAATGAATGGGGGTAAAAGAGAGGTGGGGGAAAGGAACAGAAGGGGAAACCGTGGTTGGGATGTAAAATAAATGAAGAATTTCAATTAGTAAAAAAGATTCAGATGAGGCTGGGAACCTAGAAAATATATCAGCACTGATTTGTGTGGCTTTATCTTTTCTTTTCTTTCCTTTTGGGGTGGTTTTAGTAGTATAAAAGAAGTATATAGATCTTCTCCTACTTGAAATAAAAAAATGATTAATTGAGCTTCTACTACCCCATGCAGAGTGCTGAGAATCATAATACCATGTTTCTACGGAAGCTGGCCTGGTCATACAGAACAACAAACAGAAGAGCTAGCATACCAAGAAACATGGGTTTTAGTTTTGAATTTTGACTGATCTTCAAGTTTGACTGCAAGTTTCACATTTGTGTGAGATTCAAAGTGTATCTATGAATTCCATTTAAGGTGCCAGCATAATTTTCAAGGACATTTCTAAGGACATTAACAACCAATCACTCTGGGCTTATTTTAATCCGATTCAACTCTTTTGATACATCACCAACATAAGGGTGCACAGAAAGTTTGAGAAATGGTGTGTTAGTATAAGTATATTTTTGCCTCCAGACATGAATAGGTTGGAAAAGGACAGTGTAACAATGGCTTCAAGGAGCTAGCTATACTTCTAACTATAGCTGGGTAAGATATTTAGGACTTGTTAAGATTTCATCGGCCAAAACAGCATCCTTTAATTTTTTTATACAGTCAGAACTTTCAAGTGACCTGCAAATATGTTTAAGGGAACAAGTACAGATGTGGAAGTAAGGATGCTTAAGTGATATCTAAGTGAATCCTAAACAACTGTTTGATGGGGAAATGTCAGCCAACAGACAAAGCCTTATGGTAAGCAAAAATGGATTCACTGCGAAATTTAACAAGTGGGTTTGGTTTAAAAGATTTATAAATGATGAAGTTTCTTGGGTAGCCAGAAAATTCAGATACTCTGACATTGGTTTTTGGTGTGTGTGTGTGTGTGTGTGTGTGTGTGTGTGTGTGTGTGTGTGTGTGTGTGTGTGTGCTGCTTTGAATTAAACCCAGTGCTTCACACATGCATGTGATCTAGAGATATAAATCCTTATTTCCCAGGTAGAGCTTTGAAGTGGCAAGTATGAAATATATAACAATCTCCATGAATAGCGCCAACCACTTTAGCATTTTCTAAACAACTAAATAAACAATTTTTAAAATTTCTATAGCATTTTGTAGCTTTTAAATCAAAATTGCATAACGTAGCATAAGACCAACATTTTTCTGATATCAAGTATCTCTCTTATTCTAGTTTTAGGGATGTGGTGGGTAAAATAATAGTGACACCACAGTAAAATAAAACTATTTAACTGACTTACTCCATTCACAAGGAAATTCTTCATTCCTTAGGCAGCAATCCATAAGCTACTCAGTCCTGGTATCTAAATGCAACCTTTCAGTACATTTACTCAAGCCTTTTTCCACCTGCCAGTTACACATCAAGCCAACTCCGTTTACTCTCAAATGTATCAGAGGAGTCTAGGGGCTGCCTTATTTTGGTTTGGGTTTGATATGGCATAGACTGGCCTCAAACTCACTGTCCTCCAGCCTCAGCTTTTCTCGTTCTAGGAGAATATATGCTACTACTTCTAGCTTAGACTAACTTTGAATGAACAGAAGGATTTCCTAGAAACCGCCATACTACAGATAGAGTATAGGGTGCCCCCTGGCCTCTGTGATAATAACAGGTCATTATTAGGAACAGTGAAAATTTTCTCAAAAGAGATATAGTGGGATGTTTACATCATTGAAAACATATCCTCAAAGATTGCTTTCAATTTCTCTCTTTGGATGTTGGCAATGAGGCAAGTTCTTCTCTTCCCTGTGTGCTGCCTTGCCACAGAAGCAAGAAAGTCTGCTGAGCATGGACTAATATCCCCAAATCAATAAGCAAAAGAAAGCATTTTTCCTTATAAGTTGATCATCTTCATCTCGGGCTTTGTGATATTAATAGAAAGCTGAATTTTGTCAAAAACTAAATTGAATTCTTAGTTAAATGGGGTCTTTTATAAACACTGTAAAATTAAACAATAAGAAGAAAATCATAAAGTGTCTTGTTTTAAACTGTTCTCAAGTGTCTCTAAACTCTTCCTAATCTTTAAACAAAACAAATCTGGAAAGTATATGTAGTGAATTGTGGGAAGAATTTAAAGTATAGATATAATATAATCATCTATCTGATCATGCCAAATTCCAATAATAGTATTAATGTATTCGATATATGTCATATAAGAAAAATATATTGATTGGCATAATACTAATGCATATTTCCCATTGAATCAAAATGTCTAAGTGAGACATGTTTATGTTAAGATATCTGTATATAAATACATATGCACTACAATGTGGCTCAGATTCTCTGATTTCTTCTTACTTAACTGACAAATGTTTATAGAAATCATTACCAGTAGGAGGACTTCTACAGAATAACCAAGTACCCTCTTCAAATAGCAGCCTCAAATTAGGAGAAATTTAAGATACCCTGAAGAGAAAACACAGTTCATACTATTCAACTGAATTTCTTCCATTGAAGCCGAGGGACAGGTGGTAAATTACAGCTTTCTCTAACATCATTAAAACATATTGTGAAGTAGAGCTTCATATACAGCTGAACAAGAACCAGATACAAAATACTGAGAAGCTATTGAATCAAAATGAAGAATCAACTGCAACCCACCTGAAGACACTAGAGTACAGTGTTTGTGTTGGAAGACAACTAAGATCAGAGCCAAACCACAAAGCCTCAGGCTTTGCTTTCCTAACTTTGGGGCAAATAAATTATCTCTTTTATCTTGATTTCTTCTACTATCAAATAATGAAAACCTCACCTAATCCACAATGAGATTGTATGACATGTAAGAGTGTGTATAATGTACACAGCAAAATGCAGGGCATATATGAAACATTCAGTATATGTGATATTATTAAGAACATATAGCTTCATCATGGTGCCAGTAACATCTTGTATGTCATGCCACTGATACTTTTTGACTGTGGAAGCTTTTTTGAAAGATGAAGAAGTATTGCTGTTTTAAATATGTGTCAGACCTGATAGAATATAACATTTATATATTCTATATATAAAAAAATATAATTCCAATTGTCTTCATAAAGTATATGGATATGCAATATATATCATATACATTTGTGATATGTATCATATGACACATGATATGTATCACATATATTTGTGATATATCATATATATTTGTGATCTATATCACAAAAAGATATAGAATTTTATTTATTGTAACTTATATTATAGATACATATACTCACATATGCATACATATACATATTAAAATTAAAGAGTGGCCAGATTATATAGAGTTTCTTCTAACAAAATCTAAATCTCCAAACATATTTTGCCCTGTATGATACAGACCTTATAGTTCATTGCTTTTCTGTTCACTCATAGACATATCTCTTTCCAGAGTGAGATATAAAAAGAATTTTTCTTCCTGGAGCCAGTAAAATAAAAATAACCAAGATACATGATGTCCCAAAAGCAAAAAAAAAATCTCAAATTTCCCTTATTGTACTAAATTTCTTTGTCTACCTCAGATTAATGAAACTGCATAATTTATATGGCTTAGATAATTTATTTGGGAAGTTATTAAATTTACATGATGTTTTCAAAGTGTTTCTGTGTGTGTGTTTGTACATTAACCTATAAAACTAAGTGTAGAGATATATACACTGATCCTTGACTATTTTCAAGAACAGAGGTCAGTTAAACGTGGTAGAAATAAGGTAAGAAAAAGTTACTGATTTTTATTAATTTATTTTATTATTATTTAAAAATTATTTTTAAATAGTTATAACCTATCTAATTAAAACTAATAGCAATAAATGAATATAATAGAATCTAAGTTGTCACTATGATGACTGCATTGTGTGAACTAATTTCACATATTTGTATGACAAGGAAAATGCTTTTATTTGAAGTTAAATAATTCATAGAATGCTCTACAATACACCAGATGCTTCTTCGTGCTAATTCTCTTGCTGAAAACTACTTGAAAAGAAAGCAAAATACTAAAAACTTCTCAGAAGCTGTAAAGAACTAACATCTCAGTGAAAAACCTCTGGTGCAAAAACAACAACAAAAAAAGACAGTGAGGAGAAAGTGGGGAGTATGAGGGTGGGTAGGAGAAAGAAGTTAAGGAGGAGGAGGTTGGGTAGAGGAGAGGAGAATGGGTAGGAAGAACAGCAACAAGAGAAAGAGCCAGAAAGTTGAGCTCACCTTCTGGAATTGTTTTGATTCTTAGAGTACCTGTGGGTTTCTGAAAGAATACTTAAAATTCAGGCTGCTGAGTTGGATAACCAAACACTTACAGGTCTTTGGCGATAAATTAATTTTGTCTTTGCCAATCTAAAAAACAGGTTATTTTTTGTTCTCCTGCAAGTTCAGTGGACTCTGAAACACAGCTTGCTACAATACAGAGAGGGCCAAAAGAGAGGACCAAGAGCTTATCTAGCCAGCCAGCAGGAGAATTTTCTGCTGAGAAGACCAAGAGAAGGACCAAGAAAGGAACTCTAAAGCATGAGCTGTGACTGCACCGAGTGGACAAAGAGAGCTAACCAGTAGAAAAGACCAAGAGAGTAGGTTAAGAGAGACCTCAGTGGCTCTTTAAGACACAGACATTGACAGGACAGAGCCGACCAAGAACAATTCCCGAAGACTTAGGCAGCCATTGCAAAGATTGGACCAAGATGCAAAGACACTGCTGGCATCAACTGAAGGAAGAGATGGGTAGGCACCAATGCAAGAATCCATCCAACAATCTAAAAAGCAACATGGTAACACCAGAACTCAGCAGCCACACAACAGGAAGACTTGATCGTCCTTACCCAGAAGAAGCAGAAGGAATGACTTTAAATGTAACTTTATGAAGGTGAAGGAGACCTTTAAAGAGAAAATGAAAAAACGTCCTTAAAGAAATGGAGGAAAAGACAAACAAGAAATTGGAAGAAATTAATGAATCCCTCAAAGAAACCCAAGAAAAACAAGCAAACAGGTGAAGCAAACAGATCAAGACTTGAAGACTGACAGAGAGGCAATAAAGAAAATACAAACTGAGGAACTTCTGGATATGGAATATCTGGGTAAATGAACAGGAAGTACGGAGGCAATCATAACTGACAGAATTTAAGAGATAGAAGAGAGAACCTCAAGTGTTGAAGATACTATAGAGAAAATCAATTCATTAGTCAAAGAAAACATTAAATCCAACAAATGTTTAACAGAAAACATCCAGGAAATCTGGGACCCCATGAAAAGACCAAAATCTAAGAATAATAGGAATAGAAGAAGAAGAACTCCTGCTCAAAGGTACAGGATATATATTCAAAAAAATTGTAGAAGAAAACTTTCCCAACCTAAATAAGGATATCCCAATGAAGGTACAAGAAGCTTACAGAACACCAAACAGACTGGATAAAAAAAAAAAAGTCCCTGGTATGGGAGGTCCTTCTGTCTATGTGTTGCTTTTATTGGTTAATGAAGAAAGAACTGCTTTGAGCCTATGGCAGGGAAGTACAGAACTAGGCGGGGAAAGCCAGGCTGTATGCTGGGAGAAAGGAAGTGGAGTCAGAAAGAAGCCATGGAGCCACTGGAGTCAGATGCCAATTGGATTCTTGCCAGTAAGCCACAGCCACGTGGCAATACACAGATTAATAGAAATTGGATAAACTCATATGTAAGAGGTAGCTAATAAGAAGCTAGAGCTAATGGGCCAAGCAGTGATTTAATTAATAGTTTCTGTGTGATTATTCTGGGGCTAAGTTGCTGGGGCAAACAAGCAGCCTCCTCCAACAAGTCCAATCACCAAATGATAATCAAAACCCAAAACATACAGAATAAAGAAAGAATATTAAGACCTGCAAAGGAAAAAGGCCAAGTAACATATGAAGGCAGACATATCAGAATTACACCCAACTTCTCAATGGAAACCATGAAAGCCAGAAGGTCCCGGGCAGACATACTACAGACACTAAGAGACCATGGATGCAAACCCAGACTACAATATCCATCAAAGCTTTCAATCACCATCAATGGAGAAAACAAGATATTCCATGACAAAACTAGATTTAAACAATATGTATCCACAAACCAAGACATACAGAAAGTTCTGGAAGGAAAATCCTAAATCAAGGAAGCTAACTACACCCACAAAATACAGAAAACAGATAACCTCCCACCAGCAAAACCCCAAAACAGGAAATACGCAGCCACTACCACTAAAAACTAATAGGAATTAACAACCACTGGTCATTAATATCTCTTGATATCAATGGACTCAATTCACATATAAAAAGACACAGGCTAAGAGAATGAATACAAAAAGAGAATCCAGCCTTCTGCTATATACAAGAAACACACTTCAAACTCAAAGGCAGACATTAACTCAGAGTAAAGGGTTGGGAGAAGGTTTCAAATGAACCTAAGAAACAAGCTGATACAGCTATCTTAATAACTAACAAAATATATTTTAAACTAAAATCAATCAGAAGAGATGGAGAAGGACACTTTATACTTATAACAGAAAAATCAATCAAGATGAAGTCTCAATCCTGAACATCTATGCTCCAAATACAAGAGTACCCACATATGTAAAAGAAATATTACTAACGCATAATTTACACATCAAACTCCACACACTAATAGTAGGAGACTTCAGCATTCCACTCTCACCAATGGACAGGTCAACCAGACAGAAATTATTTAACAGAGAAATAAGAGAACTAACAGATGTCATGACTCAAATAGATTGAACAGACATCTATAGAACATTCCACTCAAACACAAAAGAATATACCTTCTTCTCAGCATCTCATGGAACCTTCTCAAAAACTGATCACATACTCTGTAACAAAGCAAACCTCCACAGATACGAAAAAAATTGGAGAACCCCCTGTATCATATCAGATTACCTTGGTTTAAAGTTAGAATTTAACAACAACACTACTCTCAGAAAGCCTACAAACTCATGAAAATTAAACAGTGAACTATTGAACCAGCCCTGGGTCAAGGAAGAAACAAAAAAGAAATTAAAGATTTCCAAGAATTAAATGAAAATGAAGGCACAACCAATCCAAACTTATGGGACACTATGAAAGCAGTGCTAAGAAAAAAGTTCATAGCACTAAGTGCCCACATAAAGAAAGTGGAGAAAGCTCACACTAGTGACTTAACAGCACACTTGAAAGCTCTAGAAAAAAAGGACAGAGGTACCAGGAGGAGTAGAAGACAGGAAATAATCAAACTGATGGTTGAAATCAATGAACTAGAAACAAAGAAAACAATACAAAGAATCAATGAAACAAAGAGCGGGTTCTTTGAGAAAATCAACAAAAATGAGCCCTTATCCAAACTGACCAACAGGCAGAGAGAGAACATCCAAATTAACAAAATCAGAAATGAAAAAGGGACGTAAAAACAGACACCAAGGAAATCCAGAGAATCATTAGGTCACACTACAAAAACCTGTACTCCACAAAATTGGAAAACATAAAAGAAATGGAAAACTTTCTGGATAGATATCATATACCAAAATTAAGTCAAGACCAGGTGAACAATTTAAAGAGACCTATAAACTGTAAGGAAATAGAAGCTGTCGTTAAAGCCTCCCTCCCAAAAAAAAAAAGCCCAGGGCCAGATGGCTTTAGTGCAGAATTCTACCAGAACTTCCAAGAAGACTTAATACCTATACTCCTTAAAGTATTCCACATAATAGAAATAGAAGGAACATTGCCAAACTCTTCATATGAGGCGACAGTTACTCTGATACTGAAACCACACAAAGACTCAATGAGAATTACAGACCAATCTCACTCATGAACATGGATGCAAAAGTAATCAATAAAATATTGGAAACTGAATCCAAGAACACATCAAAAAAATCACCCACTGTGATCAAGTTGGCTTCATCCCAGAGATGCTGGGATGGTTCAAGATACAAAAACCTATCAATGTAACCCATTGTCATGAATTAGGTCGGCATGATAAATAACCAGGCCAACTCAAGGATGACAATTATATTTTCAGTGGTTACAAGGGGAAACTCACGCTACAAGAGTGGGAGGGAATGGGAGGAAGGGAATGAGATGGAACTTGGATTGGGTAAGTATAAGGAAAAAAAAGATTGTTTGTTTTTTAAAAAAATAAACATAATAAAAGACAACTTATAATTTTAAAAAATAAAACAGGTTATTTGAAAGCTTTTTTCTCTCAGATAGAATACACACTCCCAAATAGATAAGGGTTGACCAGACATTGGAAACCTATCTAAGTATATTCTTAATTCCTGATTAGATTGATACTGAATTGTAAAGGTGTAGTGCATCTGTCAAAAACCAAAAACAATACATTTGACTTCCAGATTAACAGAATTTTTGAATGGAAAATTTCATAAACAGGTTTGATTTGCCATTTCAGTTTTCCATGTACAATGTCCAGAGCTCTATCAAAATGAAGATATGTAAAATGACAAGACAGTGTAATTGAAGATGATGAGCGATAGAAACATACCTTCAAGAGATGTTAATCAGTTAGAAACATAAGGCACAAGTTTCAAAGAATTATGATTAATTTGAACAGGAAAATGAAATAGAAAATTCAGTGGAGAACTGAATACCATGTAATAAAAAAATTATATATAAAATAAAAACTTTCTTTTTATATTGTATAATCTTTTGTAATTTTCAGAATTCTTCAAAATAATTATGCCAGTGACCAAGAAACCTATTAAGACAACTTTGATGACCCTTATTATGTCTTTTCTTATAATTTCAGTTTTCTCAAGTATTATTAAATTTGGAGGACCTAAAATTTTTAACAATATTACTTTCTTACCTTCTAAACATTAACTTTATAATCACTTTATACTTTGGGAAACAGTTTTACTGTCCTTGATGAGTGACTAATTTCATCTTCTTGTCAGTGTCCCCCTTCTTATTACCATACAATTTTCAATTTAAGATCCCTTCTATTGAAAACCCCTTCTAACAATTTTCTAATTATAAGTATTATAAATGTAAATGAGTAGCTATAGAAAACGGGCTAACTAATATATGCATTAGAGAGAATATACTGCTAAATTGTAAAACTGAGGATTTAATGACAGAATAAGGAAGCGTTGAAAGGCATAAAATTGTCTGAAAATAAATTAAAATTAAAATCAAGCATATTGTCTCCTCTCTTCAGAGAAGAGCAGCTGCTTCTATGCTGTACTTATTGAAAGAGCTGATGTCTGCAGTGCTGTCTGGTTCCTCTCTATATGTATGCATACACATATTTGTCACATTTATAGCCTGTGAATACATGGAAAACAGCAGACTGAATTGACATTGTTTTCTTTCCAAAATATCCCTTTTGGGTGCACAATTAAAGATGAAGACTATCCAATAAGAAAAACAAATTCTAAAATTATGAAGTTATAACATGTTTGGAAGTACAGACTTCTTAAGATGTTTTCCTGTGTTCAAACAAATGAGTCAATTTCAGAAAAATCTTATTGGGGAGAAAGCAACCACTTTTATAATAAGGCATGTGTTAAGAATTTACCCATGAGAAATCTGCTTGCCACTTGATACTAATAACATACAGTATATTGGTATTTCCAGATAGGAAAAACTTACAAAGCCCCTCAAATGTGAAACGCCTGTTTGTAGGCACCAACATTCTACTGTGACAGGAAGGACAAATGTACCTGTATTGTAGGCAGAAGGAAAGGTCCTTGAAGTAAGCTTAAGTTCTTCCCATGGATAGATCCCAGGACATTTGTTGAGCCCTGACATGAGGTGAGCTAGAAAGTTGGGGAAAGGATAGTTTCTAAGAGATAGAGAGTACTCTACCATTCTCCTGAGCCTGGGGACAAAGCACCCAGCAACTAAGAAGAGAAAATTGGAGAGAAATGTGAGATAGCAAGAATTAAGGACAACACTTGTACCTCTTGTTTTTGTTGAATCGTTTTCTGATTTACTTGAGAACCATCTCCCCTAAAAATAGAAGAACACAAGATTAAAGTGGTTATAAAAAATAAAAGAATTTCAGTTTTCATTCTGTGTTGGGGAGAGGCCTTGTAAGGCCCAGTCTATGAGTCAGAACTACTGAAAGTGGTTGTATAGAAGAAAATCAGAATTGGAAAAAGGTTAATGGAGATACAACTCAGTCGTACAGTTGAGTTACTTACAGTTGAGTACCTTACCCTGACAGTGAGAAAGGAAGTCAAGATCATTTCTAAAGGTTAGCTAGATATCTACTTCATATTGATAAAGAGAACAATGTACCCAAAGGTATCAAAACTATACATATATATGCACCAAAAGTTGGGGATTCTAATTTTATAAAACAAGAACAATGAGATTAAGATGTCAGATATTTCCTGATACAATGAAGGTTATTTTAATATACTTCTCTGATCTCCACAGGTCATCCAAACTGAAACCAAACAAATGAGCCTCACAGACAAACTACACTATAAATCACATGGTCAAAACAGAAAAATACAAAATATTTCATCGATTAGTTACAGAATACACATTTTTCTCAGTGGATCCCGTAGTTTTCCTAAAATAGATAATATTCTAAAGTACAAATTAAGTCTTACCAATAAAAAAGTTATTGAAAATAATTTCTCATAAATTTTTGGATCAAAATGCAGTAGCTCTAAATGTAAAAATGTAAGAAGAACTTCAAAACCTACACAAATACATTGACACTGAAAATTACGCTCTCTCAAGATAGACTTTCTCTGTGTAACAGTCTTGAATATCCTGGAACTCACTTTGTAGACCATCCTGGCCTCAAACCCACAGAGATATGCCTGACTCTGCTTCCCAACTAAGTGGTGTGATTAAAGGTGTGTGCTATTATAATTCCTAATTATCAATGAATCACTGAATGAAACAAGGATAGGAATTTTAAATTTCTTAGATTCAATTGAAAATGAAAGCACAACTGGTAACACACATTTGGACATAGCTATGGTAGTTTTACAAGGAAAGCTGATGACCATGAATACTTACATTTGAATAAAATGAGAAAGGTCTCAAATGAATAACCCAATGATGTATGTCAAGTTTCTGTAATAATATACTGAACTTCAAAGTCATGGACAGAAAGAAACAATAAAGATAAATGCACAAAATAATAAAATGGAGACTAAAGGACATGTATGGAATCAATCAGACTTGGTTCTTGAAAAAACTAAACGAGACCAACAAACTTCTTGCCAAACCAACCAAAAGAAGGAAGAAATAATGCAAGTGAATAAAAGTAGAGTTGTAAAGGAGAGGATACTATACACTCCAGTGAAATCCAGAGAACCATGAGGGAACACTTTAAAAACTTACATTATACAAATTTAGAAAATATAGAAAAAAATGATAAATTTCTACACATTTATGACTTACCAAATAAAAACAAGAGAATATAAACAATTTGAATAAATTTCTAAAAACAGTAATATCAAAGCAGAAATAAAAAGTCTGTTAAAACATTGATGCACTGGTAAAATTGTACCAAACCTTTAAAGAAGAACTAATACTAATGCTCTTCAAACTATTCCATAAAAAAGTAAAAAGAACACTATAAAATTCATTGCATATAAACAGCATTACTTAATGACAAAATCAAATATAAACAACAAAGTTATAGACTAATTCCCTAATGAACACAGACAAAACAAAACAACAGCAAAACAAACAAATTTCTTAACAAAATTCTGGCAAACAAGATTCAAGGACACATTAAGATTATAGGCACAATCAAATTAGTTTCATTTCAGGGAGGCAAGGTTGGTTCAACATACATAATAGACATGAAAGTATGACCATCTTAATGAATCCTTAAAGACTTTCTACAAAGCTCAACATCCCTTCATAATAAGAGCCATTAGTAAGCCAGGAATAGAAAGAATGTACCTCAACATAATAAAGGCTATGTATTACAAATCCATGACCAGTGTTAAACTAAATGGGGAAAACTGAAACCATTTTTCAAAATTCTGAAATGAGATTAGCATGTTTGCCTTCTCAATGTTTATTCAGCAATGACTCAAAGTCCAGGTAGAGCAACATGATGAGATAAACAAATTAAGGACATAAATAAGGAAGAAAGAAATCAAATCCTCCTTATTCATTGACTACATGATGCTTTTTGTTTTACAGTTTTTCTTAAATTATGTAGTGAAAATTTAAAACTTCTCATGAATGGATACTAAAAGATGCTTGTACAATAGTAAAAAATTAAAACTCTGCACTTCATCAACAATAAAAAATAAATAAGTTATTTTGATGTAATGTTTTATGACAATTAGATAAAAATTTACTGCTAGATCAAGCAGCATGAGTGTTTTTCATGGAAGTGTTAAGAAAAAATGCAGACATTAAAAAACATAATTACATTAGCTACATTTCTGTTGCTGTGGTAAAAAAAAAAAACCTGACAGAAAGCACTTATGAAAGAAAAAATTTACTTTAGCTTATAATGACAGGTTACAGTCCATCACAGCAATGAAGTCAAAACCTGAACTTATAATAGGTAGCCACAGATCACAGGGAAATGAGTATGTGCATGTTTCTACTGCTTAACTCACTTTCTCAACCTTTAAGCTGGGACACACAACCCTAGCGGAAAGTATAGATGGTGCTTTTATTTCCTTGCCACCCAGACCCAAATAATCACACAGAAACTATATTAATTGTAACACTGTTTGACTAATGGCTCAGGCATATTCCTAGCTAGCTCTTACATCTTAACCCATTTCTATTAGTCTGTGTATTGCCACTTGGTTGCAGCATTACTTCATTTTCTACATGTCTTGTAGAATGTGACTGGCTGGCATCTCATGGACTCCACCTACTCGTTCTATATATCTCTGTTTGGATTTCCTGCCTGGCTTTACTCTGCTAAGCCATTCACTGAAACAGCTTTATTCATCAACCAATAAAAGCAACACATATACAGAAGGACAGCCACATCATCCCCTCACATGAGCTAAGTCTTCCCACATTAATTATTACAAGCAGTGCAATACTCCATAACATTCACACAGGACAATCTGATCAAGAGAAGCCTTCACTCAGCCTTTCTTCCCCAGAGATTGTAAATTTTCTCAATTAGACAATTAAAACCAGTCATTATATTAGTATTTATCTAGCAACACTTCACAATCAGAAGTGCAAATATATATTAATAATATATATTTAATATATAATTTATATTAATAATGCAATTATTATATAATTGCAAATATATAATAATAATGAAAAATATATTAAAACTCTGCTTATTTACAGATACAGTAACTAGGAAATCACAAGATATGGATTAAGGGTGACAATAATATTTTATTTTCAGTTGTATTTATAAAGTAATATTCATGGTAGAATTTCATAAAGCTACATGATATTATATGCTTTCCATTGCACATGGTATTTCTCATTTTTTAAAAAAAATGAAAAGGAAGTTTTATGGCTTAAAATTTACTGATACCCATTATAAAATATTTTATTTCTACCCCAAATCATATTCAAATCTCAACCAACAACATGAAATTCTGGTTTCCTTCTAATGTTTATAACATGAGTCTTTTTTAACATAGGCCCATCTCTAATTAAATGACAAAATTGTCTTCAATGGCATTGCTAGAACTACAACAATTACTTGTCATCACACAGGATGATGTTAAGTGTACATCTAGTTGACATTGGCAGTTACTATGCTAGCTCCATTCACTTATCATCAGTGTCATCCTCTGTAGGCATAGACTGCTCATTCACTTCCTTGCAGAAACTGTAGTAATTACAGCACTGCTTGGCCAATAGCTTAGGCATATTCCTGGATAACTCTTATATCTTAAATTAACCCATTTCTATTAATCTGTGTATTGGCACAAGGCTGTAGCCTATGGTAAAGATTCTGGGTATCTTTCTCATTCAGTAGTTATATGGTATCTCTCTGACTCTGCCCACTTACTCTCTATATCTGTTTTTGGATTTCCCATCTGGCTTTACTCTACTAGGTCATTGGCTGAAACAGCTTCTTTAATAACCAATGGTAATAAAAAAAAAGATTCATACCCTGCATCATCTCCCTTTTCCTGTCTAAATGAAAGGAAGGTTTTAACTTTAATATAGTAAAATCACATATAACAAAACAGATATCAAGCAAGAATTACAGTTGCAATATTTATATCTACTTTATCTTTTATCATAACTAAGGAAAACTGTAATTTTAACTATCTATTCTTCAACTCTATCAAAGACCCCAGAAGGATATAAAATTACCTTAGTTAACAGAAAGTACATTGTAAGCATCTTCCAAAACTTTAGAATTGACAGAGACATCTTGCTGCCTGAGAAGTCACCCAAAGATTTTCTGTAACATTGGGCATCTTCTTCAGCCTATAGGGCCATTGTAGCCAGCAGACTTTTTCATGAAACAGGAAATTTGAAAGACTGTTTTGCCTCTATTGGCAGTGTGTCAGTCACTTTCTTCTGTATCCTTCAGAATGTCTGGTAGACACTTTCATGAAGCAGGAACTCTGAAGCATTGTCTCACCTTTAGGCAAGTTCAGCAGTCATTTTTCGATGG
>PVIU01021091.1:0-32388 GCA_004026605.1 Ondatra zibethicus | reverse complement strand
ATGGGGGTGGGCCTTGGACTTCCAACAGGGCAGGGCACCATGCCCTCTTTCAAGGAAGAAGGGGGAGGGAGGAGGGGTGGGGGGTAGTGGGAGGGGACCGGGAGAAGGGGAAGAAAGGAAAAAAAAATTTTTTTTTTTTATCTTTAATTATGTTCTTGAATGGAAAAAATAAAACAAAACAATGTATGGAAAAAAAAATAAAATGTGACAATTGTGAAAAAAAAAAAAAAAGAAAGTACTGTCTCCATGTTACTCACATCCCAAGCTTTCTCACCCTTATGATCCCTCATTGTCTCTCATTCTCACTCCAGCTGGCTTGCCCACCCCTGAGTGAGGCATGTTTGGATGGACAGGGTATTTCTATGGGCCACTCCCCACTCAGACTCTCCCTCAGGAATGAAGGACAAGTGCTGCGGGCAACGGAGATTGAATAAGCTACAGGGGAGGGGTCACCTAAAGTTAGACCACCCTTGAGGACAGCCCATACCCAAAGACTGATCAATGTGGGCCCATACAGGTCCCCAGAAGGGCCATGCTATTATCAGAGGTCGTCAGTTAAGACTCTTTCTCTCTCTGCCTCTGCCTCTGTCTCTCTCTGTCTCTCTTTTCTCCCTCTCCTTTCCTTCCCTTTTCTTTCCCTCCTTCCCTCTCTCCCTTTCTCCATTCTGTTTACAAGACTCAATCCCAAGACCATTACCAAAAACATTCTCTAATAAAACATTGTGCCTTCTTCTCTCTCACCATCAGCTTTTCCAGGGAGATCATTTTGTTACTTCTTGGTATAAGGAGCGACACCAATGTCAGAAATGCCAAGATGAGAATTTCTGGCGGACTCTCCTGCCTGTAAAGGTGAGAAAGCTAGAAACAAGAGCGATGTGAGAACCATACTCTCTATTGTATTAATGATTCTTGACGGCAGTGCTTTCTGTATGCTGTGTATGTGATTCCCTACTTAGCACCTGGAACAGTCCCTGGAATACAGACTAGGCTTTAGACACATTTGGAAAAGCGTCTGTCACTTTCTGCCCCAGGGAACAGTGCTATCACTGGAACTGAGGTGACTGAGATGCAAAGATTTTTGAGGAAAGAGTGGGGAAATAGCAACCATAAGGACAGCAGAATTTGGTGGCTACTGCCATCTGTTGATGCACTGGAAAAGAGATGACAAAAAGCTGAGATGAATAAATTGACAATGGCTAAATATAAAAGGCAGAATACTTGGTGGCAAAATAGATTCTTATCGACTTGGAAGAAGAGCAGAAAAAGCTGTGAACCCCACAGGGGAATAACCAGCATCTGTAGAAGATTAAAGTTAAGGAAGACGAATCAGCTATCCCACAATCAAAGCATTGATTAGAAAAGAACAGGATGTGGACACATGGGATGGGTTAATGGACTACAGGATCTTGAATCTTCAGACTGATGCAACCCTGTGCCTAGGAAGTGGCCCAACTGCTCTGTTATGACATGGTATTCTGCTTTGCTTAAGGACTGTGGCAGAGATCCTGTCTACACAAAAGAACACGTGCCCTCTCAGGATTTGCCCCCACTTTCCTTCCTGTCCACTTAACCAATATGATTAAGTTGACTACATGTTAGAAGGAGGAGGGGCTTTATCCTGAAGTCGTCGCATGATGCAGGAATATCCAGAAAGCTAGAAATGGGACTCAATTTTGAGTGTTTTAGACCAAGATGGATAAAACAAATTTGGATAAGCATCTCCTAACAGAAGAGTAGTTTGTTTTGACACATCACTTAATACTTTAGCAAGGACCCTTGGAAATGGTACAAACATGTGGCTAGGAGGACCTCTGAAAACACGAATAAGATTATGGGCCATGGTGAGATAATAATACCATATTGCCATAAGGCAACGGCAGGAGGGAGGCAGGAACATGGAGGTGAGATAATCAAAGCAAGTGTCTCTGCAGGGCAAGAAAATCTACCAGATTACTTTGTTTTGTGGGAAAGTTATATGATAACAAAGCAATAAGGAATTTCTAGTTTGAGGAGCAATGATTTGGTAATGACCTATAGCCAAGTATAAAAGATGCATAAATTGATTCACAAAGCTTACCAATACCAAAAGCATGCTACATCTTTGCAACAATGGACGCCATGTTACTCAGCACTTAACAAGGAAAAGGCAGGTAAATCATTGTAATGAGGGACAACAAATTTGTGACAAGTGAGGACCTGGCCTGTGGAGATGGTCCCTAGGGAACAGTTCCCCTGAGAGTGAACTAAATGGCCAGTCCCCAATGGTTCTCTAGCCGTACTATCAGAAAAAACCCAAGCTGGCTAACCAGGAGTCTGAAGGCTGTCCTCCACAGTCTCCAGACCTGAGCAAGGTTCTAGAATGAGAACCTGCTGATGGAGTGAGACACGAGGCCCCCAGGAGGAAGAATTCAGTGCCTCCACCAGGAATAAGCATCGCAGTCTACTCGCAAAGAGACTTAAGCAACTGTACAAGAGACAAGGAAATGTCAGGGACTGTGAGAATACTATTTGACTATTCAGCCTACATGAATGACTGATGAACAAAATGCCTAGACGTCCACTCTGGAGAATTCTGAAGGGTCAGCCCAGGCTCATGGCTTCCCTAGGTCTGGCTTAGGGCCTTTTTCAGTATGGCATTACGTAAGTAAAATAATTACATTATGGCATTACAGCTCATCTTCTGTGCTCAGTTGTACTTCCTTTCACAGATATTTATTGCCTAATTACCTGATATTGGATGGTCTGTGAACCAGTCTTCTCATTTCCCAGTTTAACCAATCTGTAATACTTGGAAACTTGCAGGAAGTGAAAGGGTTCTTATGCTAAGGGATCTCCTGTTGATGCTTCCAGAATCATCTCGGCCTCTCTGCCTGCCTGGTAGACCACATCTTCCAGCCCCATTTGCCTGCTGACTTCTCAACACAGGGAGAATCATTGTGAACAGGTGAGGCAATTACAATATTCGTGACCCTGGCTCCCTTGTGAGCTAGCGAGGCTTGGATCATGGCTACTGTCTTCTGAAGAACCTATCTCTATGGAGTGACACCTCTCAGGAGGCAGCTTCAGCCTCTCCAACGTCTCTTAGCTCCCCCTGCCTCCCCACTCTTATCTTCCCTTTGGATCTAAGAGCTGAAGTGACTCTCGTCTGTGGCTAACTCTACGGTACTTAATTTGCCTTGTATTGCTCACAGGTTTCAGAGGACTCTTAATAATTACCCTACCCAGTGTACCATCTGGGTTTTTTTTTGCCGAGTCTCTGATAAAAATAGACTACAGTTTGTAGAGACATCTGACAGCCTTGTCATTGACATTGACAGAAGCCTCCCTAAAGAAAGAATGAGATCATATATATATATATATATATGCATATTCTATAAGTGTATATTTATATATGTATATATGTGTCATTACCAAGAAATCATTACCACAACATATATATGTGATATATATTATATAGGAAATACAATGTATAATAGAAATAAATATATTTTTATGTGATAGAATTTTTCAGTTGTAAAGAATAAAAAAGTTTGTGTCCTTTGCAGGAAAATGAACGCTGCTGGAGTCACTTTAGGTGAATCAAGTCAGCCTCAGAAAGACAAACATCCTATTTTTTTATATGTGGTTCTAGAGTTTATCCAAAAAGTCATGTGTGTATACATGGCAAGGCAGTGGAAATGACACTGTCTATGATAGAAAGGACTAACAGATGAGGAGGGGGGAAGAAAGAGAAGTACGGAAAGTATCTTCAATGTACAATGCATACTTGTATGAAAACGCCCTTACTTAACACTGTACCATGTACAATGAATGCATACGATGAAAAGGTTTTGTTTAAAGAATGAGAGTGTGTGCAGACTGAACTGGGCCATGCCCTGGAGGTGGATCTTCCTTCACACTGAACAGCTATGGTTCGAATGTCTATCTGACGAGTGGTTTCCCATATATGGATATGTTTCCTCATGGATGTACCCAGAACACTGATACCCACCTGTGTTGATGCTTCCAGCTCCTCCAGAACAGTAAATGTGAACCAAAGTGGCCAATACAGTGTCGGAAATGCGGAGACTATTAAGGCTCTGCTGCAGTTCTTTAAGCTTGGGCACTCACTGTCTCTCTGCGGTTGTGTTTGCAGCATTCCATGCTCCATTTTAGTAGCTTTGTCTGCAAGAGACCTGCTTCCTTCAGTGCTAAGCGAATGCCATGAACAGCATTGACCACAATACACATCCCTTTTTTCATCCAGTAGAAACAGTGGAAACATTTCGCCCAACCCACAGAACAAAAGTCTTTTCCCTCCTCCTAAGAAGGTCAACTCAGCTGGTTTGCCCACCCTGTGTTCCATAATGTTTTCTCTAACGGGCCAAGACCTAGAACCAGCTGAATCAATATTGCGAAGAAAGATGCTACAATTATTAATTCAAACTAATTAGATGTATTCCTGGAGCTAGAAGCGAGGACCCTGCCTGAGTCTCACCAGCGTCCTAAGATAAAGATAGATACCTTTCAAGTGAAGAGCTCAGGTGAGCAGCAGCCAAGGTCACCAGAGACTTGATGAGGCCCACGGGCAGAGGAGTCCTCAGGAGCTGGAACAGAAGAGTCATTACAAGCCAGGCTTGCTCTCTAGTATTCTGTGGTGAGCAGGCTTGGGCTGGCATCGCTGTGTGCAGAAAGAAGGCTGAGGTACTGGAAAAAGGTAGAGGTCTCTCCCTGTTGCTCTCCATTCTTGTGGCCCCTGAGTTCTTACAAACGAGTTCTATGTCTATGATACGCACACCTTTTCACATTTATGCTAAAAATATGTTTTTAAATTCAATATTGCATTTCCCCATTAGCTGCTGCCCATCTTTCATTCTGTGTTCTAATCTTATCAATTAGAAATATTCCAGTCATTTTTCTCCATCTTCTATTTATCGTTTAATCCAAATTCATTGAGACACCTGTCCCTCTGCTCTTTCAAACTACTATGGCCTATAATTGTCAACTACAAAGCCAATAGACACCTTTCTCTCTGTTTTGTTTGACTTCTGAGTAGCTTTCCACGTGATGGACTTCCACGACACACACACACACACACACACACACACACACACACACACACACACACGGCCTTTATTCATCATTATCACTCTACTGTTTATTCATCACACTCTACAAATCTCCGAAGTATTAGAAATATATTCTAGTAGCTTTCAAACTTCAGCACAAACCAGAATTCCCCTGAGGAGCTTACTAAAGCAAAGAGGCCTCCCTTCCCACCTGATTCACTAGCTCTGGAATGAAGACCAAGAATTTACATTTCTAACAAGTTCTTAGGGGAAGTGCAGTTGGCTCCAGGGTCACAAATTGAGGACCACTGTCCTAGCTCATTATCCAAAACTCTCTTCTGGACTCCTGATCTAAATTTCAACAAGGCTATTTGAATATTCCTCAGGTATATCATTGCCTGTTATCCAAAGCTGACCTCATGAACTAGTATCTAAATCTTTCCTTTTTGAGACAATAAAATCAGCTAAGTGCTGAAGTCAGAAATTTGAAGACTCCTTTGCCCCCTCTCTCTTTTATCCTTGTATAACTAGTTCCTAACAACTGGCTTTCGCTACTTACATTTCCATATCCTTCACCACCACCCCACCACCACCACCACCACCAAAATGATATGTCTGGATATTGCCTGCCTTCCCACCAGCCTCCCAGCAGCCATACACCAAACCATTCTTGGCACATCTTCCAGAACGGTCTTCTCTAAGTGAAATTATCCCATCATCTTCTTGTGTTCTTTCAAATTCATAGTCTTGTTGGCAGCGGGTAGCATTCCAAACCTCAATTCATGCAACTATCCAGTATGCATCAGCCATAACCACCCACCTCAGTTCTTCACACCTTCAGAACTGTCCCTCTCCTGAGGGCATGTGCCGCGTTTTTCCATCTTCTCTCACCTTTCTCCACTAATCTATGTGGCTCCTAGTCTCTAATGCTTCTCAGTTAGCTTGCTGTAAATTCCGTAAATAAGTTGAAATTCCGCAACAATTTGAAACACCTTAGTTTGTCCTTCATGATTCTTACTCAAACTATTGTTATTAAATGATGTTTCACTTAATACTGAATACTAAAAAGCAGAAATTAGACTTCTCTCATTTGTGGTATACTTCAGAGACAGCCAACATTCAACAAGTGCTTTTGAAACAATGATTTGCTTTTGTTTGGAGACACAAGGAAGAAGGCACTATCCTTGAACTGAAGGGAACAAGAGAAACTGCACAGAGCAAGAGGCATTTGAGTTGAGCTCAATCTTGAAAAACTGCAGAGATGTCTGCAGGTGAACAAAGACTTGGTAGAATTTTCTTAGAATGGACATTCCCAAAATAGTGGCAGCATTCTTACCCAGTTCTCTCACTACTGTGGAACAATGGTCTTGTACCCTGTAAAGATTTGTCACTTGTATTGTTTTAATAAAATGCTGATTGGCCAGTAGTCAGGCAGGAAGTATAGGTGGGGCAACCAGAACAGGAGAATTTGGAGGAAAGGTAAGACTTGGTCTGCTGTCATCACCCAGAACAAGAGGAAGCAAGATAAAAATGCTTCACTGATAAAAGGTACCAAGCCACGTGGCTAACACAGACAAGAATTATGGGTTGATGTAAGATGTAAGAATTAGTTAATAAGAAGGCCTGAGCTGCTAGGCCAACCAATTTATAATTAATGTAAGCTTCTGTGTGTTTCTTTGGGACTGAACGGCTGTGGGACTGGGTGGGACAGAAATCTCTGTCAACATCCCATCTGAAGTGTTCTTCAATACCCTAAAGAAGCGCTGGACTGAACAGGGAAACAGCATCTCTATTTAGAAATTTCCTATCCAAATTAAAGTCCTGTTCTGTTTATGCTTGAGAGTCTAGCCACAGGGTGACAAGGGAGTGTGTGGGATAGTGTGTGTGTGTGTGTGTGTATGTGTGTGTGTGTGTGTGTGTGTGTGTGTGTGTGTGTGTGTGTGTGTGTGTGTGTGTGTGTGTGTTGATGGTAGTGGTGGCAGTGGCAGTGGTAGAGCAACCTATTAGACATACCACGAATCTTGTCCTCAAATGAAGGTTTGCATTCTAAGAAACCAGGAAGAACTTGGAGGTCATTTTCTTTTTTTTAATTAATCATCCCCTTTCCTTCTCCTCCTCCTCCTCCTCATCATCATCATCACATCATCCTCCCCTGGAGGGACACAGTTGGTGAAAAAGAGGGGGATTGAGGGCAGTCCACCACCAAATTGGCTTGCAAAAAATAGAACACAAAATGTGCTAGGGGAAGAGCTAAAACAAGACCTCGGTAGGTGGGAGTTTGTTTCTATCTTTTCAAGCGACATCCTTGTAATACCAACCTTTGTCCTGGGGACAAGCCACAGAGAACAGATGCCAATGTGGAACTCCTCCAGTTTCTGCCCTAAATAAACATGCTCTGTGGACAAGTTATGTGACCTTCTCTCCATTGTCTCTTCTAAGTTTTAGTACCATCAATGTATATTCAGTCACAAAAATTGTTAGCCACTCTGCCACCTTGGCAAGGCAGGCTTTAAATGTGATGAAACGTCGCCATCTAGAGTTCAATGGCCTGTGCTGCAGGGAGCCACCCAGAAGAGAGTCTAAGGGACAGATCCTAGAATCCCAGAGTCCCAAAGCCTGCAAAGAGCAAAGCAGTGGCAAAGGTGGACAGGTTATTATTCTGTGACCCTTTCAGCTACCAATATGTATTCAAATGAATCCATTCCCAAACTAAAGCCAACAAACCACCAGTAGTCACTAGAGACATTGAAGGTTTGTAAATCTAACATTTGCAAAACGATGCCTTTAAGGTCAGTGGATGCCCCTGGGAAGAGAAATAGATAGGATCTCCTGAGTAAATTGGGAGGGGTGAAGGGGAGAGGGGAGGAGAACATGAGGGACAGAGAGGGAAAGCAAAGAAAGAGATATCTGGATAGAGGGAACCATTGTGGGGTTAGGGAGAAACCTGGTGCTAGGAAAATTCCCAGGAATCCACAAGGATGATCCCAGCTAAGACTCCTAGCAATAGTGGGGAGAGGGTACCTGAACTGACCCTCCCCTGTAATCAGATTGATGACCACTCTAATTGTCATCATAGAACCTCATCCAGTAACTGATGGAAGCAGATGCAGAGATCCATAGCTAAGCCCTGGGCTGAGCTCCTGGAGTCCAGTTGATGAGAAGGAGCAGGGGTTATATGAGCAAAGGGGCCAAGATTATGATGGGGATACCCACAGAGACAGTTGACCAGAGCTAGTGGGAGCTTACTGACTCCAGACAGACAGCTGGGAAACCTGCACAGGACTGAATCTGACCCTCTGAATGTGGGTGACAGTTCTGTGGCTTGCGCAGTCTGTAGGGCCACTGGCAGTGGGATGAGGAGCTATACCTAGTGTATGAACTAGATTTTTGGAGCCCATTCCCTCTGGAGGGATACCTTGCTCAGCCTCCATACAGTGGGGAGGGGCTTGGTCCTGCCTCAACTTGATATGCCAAACTTTGTTGACTCTCCATGGGAGGCCTTACCTTTCTGAGGAGTGGATGGGGGCTGGGGGGAGCTGAAGGAGGGAGCAGGAGGAGGGGAGGGAGAGGGAACTGGGGCTAGTATATAAAATGAAAAACAAAACTTTTAAATAAAAAAGAAGGAAAAGACCAATGGATGCACAAAAGGGTTAATGTGTTTGTCAGAGAGATGCTCAGGACAACAAAAGAAATGAAGTAATAATGAGGACCACAATTGTTGCAAGGAGCCGCTTGTTCATCCCGGTCACCCAGAACCGAAATAATCACACAGAAACTATATTAATTAGCTGGCCAAGTGGGTGCCAACTGTTCACCCAACTGAGATAAACCTTACACACACGATACACCATAAAAGACCTGATTAATAGCACCCCAATCAGCAGGAAGCAGTATGGACAAAACTACACCCATATTCCCAAATATTGTCTAGAAATGTTTGTTTACATTTAAAGGGAGATATGCTATAGAGATGAATAATTTGCTTTGGTATGGATCTTGGTTTCATGATACAAATTTAAAGTCAATTCTGTTATATGTATATTTCTGATCTTGATTATGCTGTTATGTTTGTATAGCTCATTAAAAATTTAATGTATAATTAAAAAATATAGGTCAATAGATAATCATCTATAATAATCAAGCTTGTAGTCATGTTAGTTAGATTTTCTAGATGTACAGAGATGTATTTCGGATGGATAGGTATTCTTCAGATCTTTCAGAGACCTTCAGAATATGGCATTTAAAATATTTTAATAACTTAGGACTTTTCATGACAATGAGATTTGTCTGCTCCTGGCAGCACCAGCTGATGTTGGAGGACACTTAAAAGAAATCCCACACTAGCTCAGAATTGAGAAAAATAGACAGTTATTTATTTAAGGGTAGACTCACAAATCAGAATCCTCTGCTGGAATGGAGAACAGAAACCAAATCCCCCAGCTGGAAAAGAGGCCAGATGCATGCTCAGCATTGGCATAAATTGTTTAAGAGGCCACACCCCAGTGGGCAGGTAACTACTGGCTGTAGGACTTTCTATAGCAACCAGCTACTTCAAGAGGAAGATGGGCATCGAAGAGGCTCCTTGTGGAGTTGATTAGCCATTGGGGCAAGAAACTGCTCTTGCCTGGACTGTTGCATAAGCTGGACATGCAGGACCCACAGAGCAATGACTACTGAACTTGCCTAAAGGTGAGACCATCCTTCAGAAGGAGACTGCCAGATATTCTGCAGGATACAGAAGAAAATGATGGACAAACTGCCACTATAGGTGGAACTGTCTTTGAAATTTCCTGCTTTGTGCAAAAATCTGCTGGATATTATGGGCCTACATGATGAATATGGATGCCCAATGGTACAGAAAAACTTTGGGTAACTGTACAGGCAGCGAGATGTCTCTGTCATTTCTAGAGTTTTGGAAGTTGCTTACAATGCACTTCCTGTTTACTTAGGTAATAGTATATCCTTCTGGAGTCTTTGATGGAGTTGAAGAATAAATAGATAGTTACAGTTATAGTTTTCCTTAGTTATGATAAAATAAAAAGTAAATAGAAATATTGTATCTGTAATTCTTGCTTGATACATGTTTTGTTATATGTAATTTTACTATGTTAAAGTTAAAGCCTTCTTTGTTGTTTAAACAGAAAAGAGGAAGTGATGTGGGAGTCCCCTCTGTGAGCTGTGATTACCATTAATAAATAAAGAAACTACTTTGGACCTATAGCAAGGCAGAACTTAGGTAGGCAGGGAAAGCTGGACTGAATTCTGGGAGAAAGAAGGGTGGAGTCAGGGAAATGCCATAAAGCCACTGCCAGAGTCAGACATGCTGGAACTTTGCTGGTAGGTCATGACCTCATGGTGATATACAGATTAACAGAAATGGGTTAAATTAAGATGTGGGAGTTAGCCAATAAGAAGCTAGAGCTAATGGGCCAAGCAGTGATTTAATTAATACAGTTTCTGTGTGATTATTTTGGGTCTAAGCTAGCCAGGTGACTGGGGCAAACAAGCAACACCCTTCTTAAAACACACAATAAGATGTTGCTTGAGTAAATTGCAGAACATTTCACAGTCACCAAAAATGATGTCATGACTTTAAAAATATGTAATTGGTGTAAAAAGTCATTCTGTATATTTGTTGCTTTTATTGGTTAATAAAGAAGCTGTTTTCAGCCAATGGCTTAACAGAATATAGCCAGGCTGGAAGACATATATAGAGAGAGAGTAGGCAGAGTCAACAAGATGACATGTAGCTGCCAGAAGGGAAAGACGCAAGCTGCCAGCTAGAACCTTGCCAGTAGGCCACAACCCCGTGGTAAAATGTAAAATAATGGAAATGGGTTAATTCTAGATGTAAGAGTTATCTAGAAATATGCTTAAACTATTGACCAAACATATTGCAATTAATACAGTTTCTGCGTGGTTATTTTGAGGCTGAGCAGCCAGGAACAAACAAGCAGACTCCTAGTACAAATTGGTGTGCCAACATGTGCTAGCTAAATCTACATAGAACCTGAGAGGGCTTGGAAAGGAATTCTAGGCCCTAAAAAACAAAGTTTAGCAGCATTTTCTCAAGTGGACTCTGTTTGCTACAAGAAAGCAGAGGCACGATTCTTTTAAGAGAAGACTTCCTGACTCAGTGGCAGCAGCCAACATCACATGGATCCTTTAAGAAAGCTTCCTGGTTTGTCAGCACAAATGGCTCTGACTCTTTTGGGAGGTCTGGCTATGGAGCATTTAAATAGGGTCTGTGAGCAGACTGTTACAACTTGCTTAATGGCAACAAAGAACCACTTTGTGCCTAAAAACGAGGCAATGAACATGGCTCTCAAAGGCAGCGAACATGTCTCTGCCATGCTGGACTGGGTGGAACAAGCAGGCAGGGCTGTGTTGGCCCTAGCCATACCCACTTACCATTTTAAAAAGAGCACTTCTGAAAAAAAAAAAGAGCACTTCTGGTCAGGAAATAATTACAGATACACAATAAAGATAGATTCAGATAAAAAAAATACCTGTAAATAGGTCACAGTGTTGGATAAATATACATAGGCTTGAGAGAGAGAGAGAGAAAAGAGTATAGAGGGTTATAAAAAGAAGTAAATCATTTTAAAAAAATGAAGTCTTTAAAGAGACAGAGTACAGACAGTCATGGATTAAAGGAATAAAGAAAAATAAGCCACATAAAGATGGAAAATACACAGAGAGTCTGTATTATGTATATTATTGTGTTTTCTTTGAATTTTTTGACTATGAATGAGCTAAGTACAGAGAGACATTTCACTGTACGGGCTTCTAAAATAAACCAATGTATATGTTTTCAAGGCATCTTGACTTCAGAATTTTCATCTAAGGATATGTTGCTTTGGTAAAAATGTTCTGCTTTTGTTTCCACAGAAAATGAGAGCCTATGGATTAATCCCAGACTAATGTGGTTTGATGGACCAAGGACCCCCCAAAAATGGTCACTGTGAACACCCCCCAAAAATTACTTCACCCAACAAAAAGCAAGAAGCAGTTTGGAGAGAACTGTGCCCAAATTCCCAAAATGATTGTTTATAAATGTTTGTTTATACTTAAAGGGGAATATGCTATAGAGATTTTCATTGGTATGGATCTTGATTTATTGATACAAATTTAAGATCAATTTTATTATATGTATATTTCTGCTCTTAATTAAGGTATTGTGTTTGTGCAGCTCATTTAAAAATGTAATGTATAATTAATAAATATAGATTAATAGATAGTCATCTATAATAATCAAGCTTGTAGTCATGTTAGGTTTTCTAGAGTTATAAAGATATATTTCAGTTAGATAGATAATCTTCAAACATTTCAAAGACCTATGAAATATGGCATTTAAAATGTTTAAGAACTTAGAACTTTTCATGACAATGAGACACATCTGCTCCCAGCAGCACCAAGCTACTTCAAGAGGAAGATGGGCATCAAAGAGGCTCCTTATGGCATTGGTTAGCCATTTGGGTAAGAAACTGCTCTTCCCTGGACTGCTTGATGCTATGCTATATGAACTGGATATGCAGGGCCCACAGAAAAATGACTGCTGAATTTGCCTAAAGGTGAAATGGTCCTTTGGGGTTCCTGCTTCATGAAAGAGTCTACATGACATTCTACAGGATACAGAAGAAAGAAAGCTGCCAAGATAGGCAAAACAGTCTTTGAAATTTCCTAAAAGTCTGTTGGATACTATGGGCCTGTAGGCTGAAGATTGGATGTCCCCATGTTACAGAAGAACTTTGGGTAACTGTCCAGGCATTGAGATGTCTCTCTCAATTCCAGAGTTTTGAAAATTGCTTACAATGCACTTCCTGTTTACTTAGGTAATATTATATCCTTTTGGAGTCCCATATGGAGTTGAAGAATAGATAGTATAGCTATAGTTTTCCTTAATTATGATAAAAGATAAAGTAGATATAATATTGTAACTGTAATTCTTGCTTGATACCTTTTTTATATGTAATTTTACTATGTTAAAGTTAAAACCTTCCTTTTTTATTTAAACATAAAAGGGGAAATGGTGTGGGAAGTCATTCTGTATATGTGTTGCTTTTATTGGTCAATGAAGAAGCTGTTTTCAGCCAAAAGTTTAACAGAATATAGCCAGGCTGGAAGAAATATATATAGAGAGAGAGATTAGACAGAGTCAAAGAGTTGCCATGTAGCTTCCAGAATATAAAGACGCAAGCTGCCAGCTGGAACCTTTCTGGTCAGTCACGACCCTCATTGTAAAATATAAAATAATGGAAATGGGTTAATTCTAGATGTAAGAGATAGCTAGCAATATGCTTAAGCTATTGGCCAAACAGTATTGCAATTAATATAGTTTCTGTGTGGTTATTTTGGGGCTGAGCAGTTCACTGAAACTTCATGAAGTAAGTTCCTGAGCCCAGTTCTTCAGTGCGAGATGTGAAACACCTTCCTCGAATCACAGCACTGACAGGAAGCCAGTGCAGAGCCTGCTCCAAGGAATCCTTATTTTAAAAAGTTCTGAGATCAAATTGTGCTGGAGTGGTCATTCAGTCTGTCAAGTGCTTTCTCTGTAAGCACGGGGGCCTGAGCACCCAGAGATCAAGCATAAAAAGCCAAGAATGGTGGTACGTGCTTCTCACCCCAGGGTTGGAGTCAGAGATGATCCTCCTCCTGGCCTTCTTCCTACAAACGGTCTCCTACTACATGTAATGATTCTAAAACATTTTAACAGCATACGTAATAGACATGTGTACACCCAAGTATGGTGTGGATGTGTAAAATCCAGGCTTGAAAACCACCAATCAATTCCAGTAGACTTTGGGGAAAGAAGGAAGAGTACAAATCCACATACCCAAAGAGATTATCACTGGGCCATGCAGTGAAGATGGATTTTAGGGCCAGCAAGACGGCTCAGCAGGTAAAGGTTTTTGCCACCAAGCCGGATGATCTGAGTTTTATCCCTAGACCCCCATGGAGGAAGGAGAGAACTGACCTACTTGCTGACCTACCACAGGTACAGCTGTACACACGCAATCATAATAAAATGTAAAAGGCATATTTAAATTCTTTTCTAAAAGTTTCCTTCATGGGGTTGGAAAGATGACTCATCCGTAAAAGCACATGTTTCCCTGCCAAGGATCTGGGTTAGGTTCCCAGTCCCCACCTGGTGGCTCACAAGCGTCCATGACTCCAGTTCCAGGCTATGTGGTGCACAGACACACAAGCAGGCAGAACCACCTACATGAAAAAAATGAAATGAATTTAAATGAATAAATAGATAGTGGTTTCTATTATATTTTTTTCTTATATCTTGGCAGCTTTCCTTGTACAAACATCAATCTCAGCACTGAGATGTTGTGTTTTCTGTTGTATGACATCATGACAGAGTTGTGTAACTGCAATGCAACTCTGAGCACTCATCTGTATGTAAAATATTCCACAGGAGATACAGCTCCACCTATCCACAGAAACAACACTCACATGCCCATGGGCAGACACATGGGCACTCCAATTTACATACAAGTGTGTACACATAGACACACTGTCTTGCACACATACACACATACCCATATACACTCACTTGTCCACAGCATACACATACTTGTATGGACTGTGCCCCTGTACATGCATGCACAAATCTACTTGTACATTCATATGTCCACAGATATTCACACATACCAAACTGTATACACAGGCATATTCACATGCATACATGAATACTGTACACATGCATATGTAATTGTATATCTATAGGCATGCATATTTGTGTGTGTGTACTCTGACGTAGCCCTGTGCAATATGGGAAGGTACATGCATACAAATACACACAGCTGTACTCGAATAGTTTCAGGGTCTTAGTGTCAAAATGTAGCAAGGTTCCTCCGGTTGCATCAGAGCTGAGACCTGCCCTAAGGTAGGTGGTCACTTCATATCCAGCTATTCCAGGACATGTATGTATCTGGTACAGCTGAGGCCTCATATGGCCACTGACACCTGCTCACTATCCCTAAACCCTGTGCCCTTGTCTGATGTTTTTCTGAATTACATTAACTTTTGTTCCCATCCCAAAGCCAATGGAAATCTTTTCCCCATTTTTTTTTAACTTGCCTAGCATTTTATCCTGCTGCATATCGGGGCCGTATCCTGTTGCATAGCTGAATATCTATTTATTTTCTGTTATACTAATGCCACAAATATAGTCAGCCTACAGATGAAATCATGCTCTGAACCCTAACCTGACCCTAACATGTGGCAGGGACACCTAACATGTGGGAGGAAGCTGGCTTGGTGATGAGGAGAACTCTGCCCCATCACACCAAAGAAACCTGCAAGACAGTCCAGCGAGCTAGAGGAGGTGGGTGTATCAAACCAGGCTCAAATCCTGGGAAGGGGCATTTCACCGAAAAATATTTAATTTTTTTTCCTCTTATTGGCTTGCTTTTTGTGGTGTCATTATGCCATTTAGTGCTACATATGTTGACATCTCATATTGCCTTTTGTAATAGGAATACCATAATATTTTACTGACCTTCCAATTATTTAATCTCCCAATATAGGCTGCAATATAGGCGCTAAGGAATCAATGTTCACCTTACCTTGTGCAGTTGTATTCTGGAAGGTTGCTCCAGGCTCTGAGTTCAATTCCCAACACCTAGGGTGACAAAGGAAGCTGTCATTGCTGACTGGCCATGATTAGATGTTGGCATTTTCAGAGTCTGGAAGGAGCTCAAAGTGACTGAGGCTGAGTTCACAGAACACAAACACTGCCAAGGGAGAAAAGGCCAAAAGTCCAGGCTGCAACAAGGCTGAACCACTACTCAAAGAGTCACATTTCATATGGGGTCACATGAGATGGCAAAGGAGCCCTGGTCAGTTTTCTCAGTGTAATAGTTTGTACAGCTACTGCTAATATTATCATAACATCTACCACCACCATTTCAGAATAGTCATCAAGAGTAGTGTGAGGTTAAATTGCCAGAAGTTGGTCAACTGGTTTTATTTATTCATTTAACAAATGTTTATTTTTCTGCCAGAAATCTGGTCCAAGGAAGGTGAGCCAGTAAGATCATTTGCTCCTCAGTGTTTCGAGATAACCTCTCAGTTGAGTTCATGATCCCTGATAGAAAACCCCAAACTGATAAGACAGTTTCTAAACTCTAGCTCCACTATCAGAGGAGCCCATAAGAATGTCAGAACATCTAATGATAGTTGAGGTAGTCACCAATCTGATGACAGGAGAAGGCCAGTTCAGGCCACCTCTCCACTATTGCTAGGAGTCTTAGCTGGGGTCACCCTTGTAGATTCATGGGAGTTTCCCTTGCACCAGATTTATACCTGATTCCAAAATGCCCCCACATCAAAATACCTCTTGCATTACTCTCCCCCTCAATCCACCTCCCCAACCCAATCCTTCATGTTCACGTCCCCACCACCCCCACCCCAGTCTACCCAGAAGATCTCTTCTATTTCCTCCTCCCCAGGAAATCCATTCATCCCTGTCACCCTTTGGGCCCTCGTTGTTACCTACGCTCTCTGGGGCCATGGATTGTAACCTGGTTATCCTTTATTTTACAGCTAATATCCATTTGTGGGTGAGTACATACTATGTTTTTCTTTGCAAGTCTGGGTTACCATACTTGGGATGATTTTTTTCTAGTTCTATCCATTTGCATTCAAATTTTCTGATGGCATTGTTTTTGACAGCTGAATAATAATACTCCATTGTGTAAATGTACATTTTCATTATTTATTCTTCAATCAAGGGGCATCTAGGTTGTTTCCAGGTTCTGGCTATTACAAATAAAGTTGCTATGAACATAATTGAGCAAGTGTCCTTGTGGTATGATTGAGCATCCTTTAGATACATGCCAAAAATACATCCTTCAGATAGCTGATTCTTGAAGTAGACTGATACCCAGTTTTCTGAGAAATCAGAGAGCTTTCATCCAGTAACTAATGGAAACAGATGCAGAGACCCACAGTCAAGCACTGGACCAAATTCAGGGCATCCTGTTGAAGAGAGGGAGGAGGGATTGTACCAGCCACGGGGGGGGGGTCATAGTCATCACAAGGGAACCCACAGAAACAACTAACCAGCGCTCATAGGAGCTCACGGACTCTAGACCAACATCTAGGGAACCTGCATGGGACCAAGGCCCTCTATATATGTGTGACAGCTGGTAGTTAGTGGTGGGAGAGGGGCCTGTCCCTAACACTTTGGCAGGCTTCCAAGAACCTATTACTCATCTTGGGTTGTCTTGCCCAGCCTTAATACAAGGAGAGAAGCTTAGTCCAATCTCAACTTGATATGCCATGCTTTGTTGACATCCACGGGAGGCCTGCCCCTTTCTGAACAGAAACAGAGGAGGAGTTGGGGGAGGTGTAGGGGGAGGGAATGGAGGAGAGGATGGAGGGGAAACTGTGGTTGGGATGTAAAATAAATGAATAAATTGAATTAATAATAAAACATTAAAAGTGTCAGAGCATTTACAGTTGGAACTGTGACACCTCTGGTTGCCACAAGGGGGCAGATGCGTGAATGTTGTAGAAGGGGTGGGCTCGTCCCACTGTCTGGCTTGCTTAACCCCCGAAATAACCACACAGAAATTGTATTAATTAAATTACTGCCTGGCCCATTATATCTAGCCTTTTATTGGCCAACTCTCACATCCTGATCTAACCCATTTCTACCAATCTGTGTTCACCACGAGGTCATGGCTTACCAGGAAAGAGCCTAACCAGTGTCAGTCTCAGACAGGAGTTTCATGGCGTCCTCCACATTGCCCTTTCTCCTCCCAGCATCCTGTTCTCTTTTCCACTCCTATCTAAGTTCTGCCCTATCAAAAGGCCAAGGCAGTTTCTTTATTCAACCAATGAAAGAAGCAACACAAATACAGAAGGACCTCCTACACCACGTGAACTCAGGAACAGCGGCGGGGGGGGGGGGAGGTGTGTGTGGAGCCTGACACAGCTGAAAGAAAAATTGTGGGAGCCCCAGCCAGTTCACCAAAATACAGGGGCTTCCACGACTCCTGTGTCACTTGAGCCAGCATGTATGTGTGCATGTGTGTGAGCGTGCGTGTGTGCGTGTGTGTGTATGTGTACACTCCCATACATATTAATAAAGTGTTTGCTAGCAAGTATGAGGCCCTGAGTTCCATCCAGGTGTCTGCACAAGAAAGGAGGAAGAGAAGGAAGAGGGAGAGAAGGGAAGTAGGGAGGGAGGGACCAGGTGGCGGTTGGGGGATAAGGGAAAGGCTAAAGCCTGGGTTGAGAGTGTTTGCCTACAGGGGTGGGGAGCAGATGTCCTGGAAGCTCCAAGGCCTACTAGCCTGGCCCAGAGAGAACCTTACCTCAAGGGGAAAGGTGAGGACCAGCAGCAAGACTGTCCTCTGATCTGATTCACAGCCTGCACTCAGCCAGGCACACCCATATCTCATGCCCGTGGGTACATACGCAAAAGGAATAAAGAAATAAGTTGGTAAAGCAATTATGACGTCCCTCTGGTTTCCATATACACACTCACATACACAAACACACACTAATATTGTTACTAGGGTGTATGTTTTCCTCCCCTTCCTATAAGAAAAAAAAAGTTTTCAAAAAAACTTGCATAAAAATTATCGTTTTTAGTGATAAATAAAATGCAGAAATCTGTGATATAAGTAACAAAAAAAGAAAAGAAATTAAATGAAACGTTGGTTTTGCCCCAGTGAATAGCAGGCAGTCAGGGAGGCAGGCACCCTCTCCTATACATATACATGTGTGTGTGCACAATCCAGCTATGTTCCACATCAATAATGATAAGTTACTATCTTATCTTTTACAGAAAATTAGAGGAAGCATGTTCCCAGGGTGTGACAGTCCAAATACTTTCAGCAAAATACGCATTTCAAAAGATAATTTGACTACTTGTAAGAGTTATACAAATACTACTTTTGACTTTCTAATTCCACTTCTAGAAACCACTCATGAAAAATGAAGACTATATGTTTTTATAAGAGCACTGTTTATTCCAAAAATAAAATACGAAGTTGGAGAGATGGTTCTGAAGATAATACTGAAGCAGAAGACCCAGTTTAGTTCCTAGCATCCACGTAACTGCTTGTAATTCCAGATCCTAGGGATTTGGTGCCCTGTTCTGAACTCCTGTGGCACCTGCACTCAGGAGCATATACATAAACACAGAGAAACATCATTTTTTTAAAATCCTTTTTAAAAGTAAAACAATTTAAAAGTCGAGCAAAATAACATTTGTATATCTTTAAATAAACAAATGTTTTATGCCAAAGGTTGTTTCACCTGTAATTCCTGAAATCAAGAGACTGAACCTGGAGGCCCTTGAGTTCAAGGCCCCCTTGGGCCACAGATTATACCTTTAAATAAAGTAGATTTCCTGGTAATATATGGTTTTCTACAGTGGCAAACAAAAGAGCCAGCACTCAGTCATATGTGGCTGGGCATAGAGGAACATACCTTTAACCCAGCTGAGGCAGGAAAATCACAAATTCAAATCCAACCCAGGCTACATAGACTGTTTCAAAAACAATAAAAATAACAGAAAGGTGGTGAGCAAACCGGGAAATTATTTCCAGTATTCCAGATGGAATCTTAGACCTTACAGCAGGTAAATGCACTCTATTGCTGAGCTCAGCTCTATGCCATGGCCTTGCCCCCAGGGAAACAATTTCTCCCTTTTGCTATTCATCTTTCAGTGTAAACAAATAAATGAGAAGTGTTAGGCACTCATCCCCTTGAGACAAACTATATGTTCCAGAATGATCTACCTACTTAGTTCAGCATTTGACCCATTCTTATCTGGATAGTCATCATGGCAAGCTGCCAGGAGTGGGTTTGTTGGTGTGTGGATCCCAACGCCCAGGCTGAGCAGATGGATCCACCAGAATGGGCTGAGCCCTGCGCTGCTAGGCTGGGCAGCTGTTGAGATCAACAGCGTAATTGCTCTCTTTGCAATATTCAGCATTTTTTATGTATGCGGAAGTTTTGCCAACATGTATGTCTGCGCATCCCATTCACACCTGGCACCCGTGGTGGTCAGAAGAGAGCAGTGAGTTCTTTGGAACTGGAGATGAAGACGGCTGTGAACTGCCAGGTGAATTCTAGGGCAGTAAGGCTTATTTTGTAACCTCATAGATCCCCTTCTTTAAGTGTGTGTTAAAGCTATCCCCAGCCATCAGACCCCATTACTTATACAAATCAGACAAGGTTACAAAACCCTTATTTTAAAATACTGTCTTCCAGGATGCTAAAAATAAATGAATGCACACAATAAAAATTTCAGGATATAATATGTGGGAAATTTGAAAATTGGCAATTTGGTATTAAAAGAATAAAATGGTTTTGTAATTTAAAACAAAATAAATGCCAGGCAGTCCAATTCCCCAGGTACACCGAGTCGTTAAGGAAACATTTCTCCTCTCAAGTCACTTCTGAGAATGCCTGGCTATGCCTTGGAAAGCAGGAAGGGAATAATGAAGTTGAAGGTTGGTTTCACAAAGATAATAGTCTTCACCTGATGGAGGGGAAATAGCACGGGCTTTTACTGTAACTGCTGTTTTTCTTGATCACAGAGGGAATAAAGGACTTTCATAGAGCTACCTGTATGGGTACAATGACTAAAAGCCTGAATCTAAAGTCAGTGGAGGCCAATAAGTGGGTGTCTTCACCCCATCCCTCACTGGCTGTATTGGTTTTCATGTGTCTTACACACTGACGAGGAGAACTGATTGCCACAAAATCCAGAGCCAGGAAAGTCCACTCATCAAGTGAGTGAAACCGAAACAACCCATACAAGGAGACTCCTCAGCTTTGGAAATCTCCAGGGGATGAGGATCACAGGATTTCAGCGCTGGCCTTCCATTCCCCTCCCACTGGTGAATGTTTTGAGTCTTTCCATTTCCCTACAAGGCGTGTCTTCTTTGGTGTATCTCCACGTCAAACTCACCAACAGAAGGCATTCTGGGTTAGAGTACTCTCAAGGCGGGAACAGGAGGAAGCCGGGAAGGCAGCCCAGTCGGAGCAGGCGGATGGGGGTGGGGCTTTTGATCCAGACAACTGTCTAGAGGAAGGTTTTATTCCAGGCAATCTGAGACTGACAAAATGTGTTGGGAACTCCGTCACCATGCCTGCCATCTGAGAGTGTTTCATCCTACTATAACAAGATGTCTGAGACTGGGTAACTTAGAAGGCACAGAAGTTTATTTCAGCAGGAGGCAAAGGAATCCAAGGTCAAAACACTGATAAAGGTCTCTGGTTCCAAGGTGCGGCCTTTATCAGGGTGTCTGCCCTCTTCCAGAGAGGAGGGTGTGTGTCTTCACATAATAAGAGCACCGAACAGAGCCATTCCCACAAGCTTTTCTTGTAGTAATGTTAGTTCACAATGAGTGTTTGTGACTGGAACACCTCCCATTAGGCCCCGCCTCCAAACACTGCTGGCTTGGAATCAAGGAATTGTATTCTGTTATAGTGCTAATTTGTTTTCCTCAAGGGGACCTCAGATTTCATCTATCTGGGTCTCCCCTGAGGATCTGAGCTCCTGATCTGGACCAACACCCAGGGAAATTTAGAGCCATGGGTGGCCATTGGCTGACAAAGGCAATGCCTTTTCTTTCTTGGGTGTAATCCATTTTATATTAGGAGGGAATCTCGGCTTCTAGAAAGGTCCCCAAACCTGGTTCAACCACAGAGGATCTTTACAACTCAGACTGTCATTTGATTCTTGCTTCCTCCCAACTGCCTTTTCAATATGTTTCCCTTCATTTCGGAAGCCAAACCTCCCCCCACTTTCAATCTGTGCAGTTCAGAAAGCATACTCTCCCCAGCTGCCCCACCCAGTCAGTAACATCCAGCATTCTTCTGGCTTCCAACTTATCTTGGAGAGTCACCCTGGACTCCTCTCAACTCAACCAGTCAGACGGTTATGAATCCAGTTGTGGCTTCCTCTGCAAATGCCTTCTGCATTACAGTCTTCGAGGCTTGAAAAACCAGTGCCCTGTCTCTTCTGCTTGTTCTGTTGTCTTCCTCTGATACATCTTCCATGTTCCTCTGGGGCTAGAATCCTCTTTTTTTCTGCTTGGTAATAATGGCTCTCTGCTGCCACCTCAAGCAAAAATTCTCCTACTGCTTGTAAGCAATTTCTAAGCTAAATTCCTTCCATCAATTCAGCTTTGCTCTTCAGTGAATTGGCTGCTTTTCTTTGTTAATCTCCCCACACTGACGACTACTTTTTGTCTCTAAGTGGTACTCTAAAGCCCAACTCAACCTCATCTCTGACCCTCGACCTCACCTCTTACTCTGGTGGTCAGCAGACTTACAGAATGCTGACAGTTCCCTGGAGAACTGAGAGCATGCATCTTCCCCACCGGATGGTGAAATTCCTCTCCACAGCTCCTGTACCTGTCTGTGCAAGGATTTTTTGTGATAACAGTGGAGAGAATCAACTCACAGCTCCACAGAACCCACCCTTTGCCACTCTTTCCAAGGGCTCTGTATATGCTAATCTCCAGAAGCAACTCTAAAACAAGTGCTACTATTCTCTTTGTATGCACAAGGAAAAGAGCAGAGGAAGATTAAGGAACTAGATTTTGATGGTGGTGAGTAGGAAAACAGAGACTGAACCCAGGGATGCTGGAGACAACTGTGGTTGATGAGCAACAAAGGAAATGTAGATTCTTATCCCAATGCTGATGCTGTGTGTGTGTGTGTGTGTGTGTGTGTGTGTGTGTGTGTGTGTGTGTGTGTGTGTGTGTGTATGTATGTGTGTCCCACTTCTCAGCAACAGTTTCTCTGGGACTCACACTTCCAAGCTCCTGGCTCGGATTCTAAATTCTACTGCCTCCTCTCCCTCACTGTGGAGCTATAATTCTGCTTAGAAACAAGTCTTCCCTGCCTCTCCCATCTGTGCCACCAGCCTGGACTCTGTGCCTCCCTTCCATCCAAGGCTTCCTGTCCCCTGCCTTTCCACAATGTCTCCAGTCACTACAACATATTTCTTTTTGTTCCACTTTGTTTCTCCTCAGCTACCATTTACTGTGTGCTGCATCATACACATGTGCTGACCCGTTTCCTTTGTGAAGCCACCTTTGTCAAATATGTGTCCCTGTACATATAAAGATTACATGTATGTGTGTTTATTTATAATTACTGATTTACTAGAGCTTATCAGCCACCATGCCTATAGCATCCTATTTACTAGAGTCTATCCAGTCCCATGCCTATAGCATCCTATATTTATTTGAGCTTTGTTTTATGAGACAGGGTCTCATGCTGCCCATGCTAGCTTAGAAATTGGTATGTGGCTCAGGATGGCGTTGAACTCTGGGTCATCCTGCTTCCACTTTCCAAGCACTGAGATCAAGATGTGCGCCACCACACCCAGCTAAGCATCCCTCTTTTTATTGTCTATGACAGTATTATTCAGTGAGAGGATCAAGTGTTTTCTTTTTGCTGTCACATTTCAAAACTTCATTGGTGTATCCATATTTTCATCCATTAATCAATCATTATAATTAAATTACTGAAAGTTTTTTTGTTTTGTCTTTTGGTTTTTTGTTGTTGTTTTGTTTTATTTTTCAAGACAGGGGTTCTCTGTGTAGCTTTAGAGCCTGTCCTGGGACTAGCTCTTGTAGACGAGGCTGGCCTCGAACTTACAGAGATCTGCCTGCCTCTGCCTCCCGAGTGCTGGGATTAAAGGCGTGCACCACCACTGCCTGGTTACTGAAAGTTTTTTTAAGCAGCTCTTTATTATTGGTCTAGGGTGTGGCTGGGTGACAAAGCACTAGCCTAACATGTGGAAAACACCGGATTCCATCTCCCCGAGTACAGCAAAGGAAGAATTAGAAGAAGGAAGTGAAGGAGGAGGAGTGTGGGAAAATTTGGTGAAGTTGTTATCATTATTTTAAAGAGATAAAGAAACCAAGTAATTATAGTAAGTTTAAATAAGGACAGAACTCTCCCAAAATCCTACAACTGTAGCCAATGACCCAATACTTGGAAAACTGGGCCTTCCAACTACAGAACACTTGATAGCACACTGTCTGTCACCCTAAGAGCTCTGAAGTCAGGGTGTGGGAGTTCCAGTCTCAGCCACATCACTTACTAGCTGGATGACATGGGACAGGTTCTTAAACCCTCTTATCTCAATTTCCTCATATGGTTGAGAGAAGTAAAAGCTGACAAGATTGGGACCAACATTCCATACAGATGCGACAAAGCCTCATGAGAACCCGCCCCCTTCTTGAAGATCTATAAGCAGTTAATGGTCACTATGGGAGCAGGAGATGTTTTATCCACTATTGTAGCCCCTGACAAGCGGTCTATGTGCCTGTAAATAAGCCCTTACTGATGCTCGTGTAACAATGCTGAAGAAAGTCACCAGGTCACGACAATGACACCAGAAAGAAATGCAAGTCGGTGGGAACTGATGGAGAATATTCTGTACACTTGTGCCGCCCTTAAACTGGCCTCAGTTTGAATACTGAAGAGCTGCAGGAGACAATGAGAGTGGACAACTTCGAGTTACATCCATTTGGAAGGGATGCTGGAGAGAGGAGGAGTTCAATTGTTTCACCGTGGTGGTCAAAGCCTTCTACAAAATGCATACCAATATTAGAGCTCATGGGAAATTGGGTCAGCTGTCTCTGTGGGTTCCCCATCATGATCTTAACACCCCATTGCTCATATAGCTCATATAATCCCTTCTTCCTCTTTTCACCTGAACTCCCGGGCTTGGCCTGGTGCTTGGCTATGGATCTCTGCATCTGCTTTACTGGATGAAGGCTTTCTGATTGACAATTAGGTGTATGAAGAAGGGTGCTTGTTGGTTCCTGGCAGCCCAGGTAGCTTACATGCAAAAAATCAAACAGAAACTGTATTAATTAAATCACTGCCTGGTCCATTAGCTCTAGCTTCTTATTGACTAACTCTTATATTAATTTAACCCATTTCTATTAATCTGTGCATCGCCACATGGCAGTGGCTTACTGGCAAAGTTTTGGCATGTCTGACTCTGGCCGCAGCTCCATGGCTTCTCTCCAACTCTGCCCTTCTTCCTCCCAGCACAGCCCAGCTTTTACCACCTAGTTCTGTTCTTCCCTGCCATAGGCTCAAAGCAGTTCTTTATTTATTAATCAATAAAAGTAACACGTAGACAGAAGGACCTCCCACACCAATTAGGATAGTCACCAAACTGATTATAGGAGAAGGCCAGTTCAGGCACCCTCTCCACTCCATTGCTAGGAGTCTTAGCTGCAGTCATCCTTGTGGATTTCTGAAAGTTTCCCTGCACCAGATTTCTCCCTAACCTTATAATGCCCCTTCTGTCAAGATATCTCTTTCATGCTTCTCCTTTTCTATCCCACTCCCTCATGTTCCCATGCCATATCCCCTCCCTTCCACCCCTGCTGCCCCCAGTTTATCCAGTAGATTTCATATATTCCCCCTTCCCAGGATGATCCAGCATCCCTCTTAGGGTTCTCCTTGTTACCTAGCTTCTCTGGCACTGTCAATTGTAGCCGAGTTATCCTTTGCTTTATAACCAATATCCACTTATGAGTGAGTACGTACCATGTTTGCCTTTCTGGCTCTGTGTTACCTCACTTGGGATTATTTTTTCTAGTTTCATCCATTTGCCTGCAATTGTCATGATGCCATTTCAAAGAATCCCAGACTAACTCCAAAATATTCCAATTATATTTTCTTTATTATAGGGGCAAACTCACGAAACAGGAACGAGAAGTCCAACTTCAGCTGTGTAACATGGGAACCACAAAGAGAGAGAGTGAGAGAGCCCTGGGAGGGCTAGTGGTTTTCTCAGGGTACCCAAAAGGTTACATCTTAACCTGGTCCAACTTCTTATGGGCTGACAAAGGTTCCCTATCAGCCATTAATTATAAGAGGTGAGTAATACTCCATTGTGTAAATGTACCACATTTTCTTTATCCACTCTTCAGTTGAGGGGCATCTAGATTGTTTCCAAGTTCTGACTATTATGAATAATGCTGATATGAACATAGCTGAGCAAGTGCCCTTCTGGTATAATTGAGCATCCTTTGAATATATCCACAAGAGTAGTAGAGATGAGTCTTGACGTAGATTGATTCCCAGTTTTCTGAGGAACTGCCATACAGATTTCCAAAGTGGCTGTACAAGCTTGTACTCCCACCAGCAGTACAGGAGTGTTCCCCTACATCCTTTCCAACATAAGCTGCCATTAGTGTTTTTAATCTTAGCCATTCTAACAGGTATAAGATGTTACCTCAGAGTTGTTTGGTTTGCATTTCCCTGATAGTTAAGGACGCTGAACAATTTTTTAAGTGTATCTCAGCCATTTGAGATTCTTCTGTTGACAATTCTCTGTTTTAATCTGTACCCCATTTTTAAAATTGGACTATCTGATATTCTGAAATCTAGCTTCTTGAGTTCCTTCTATATTTTGGAGATCAGCCCTCTGTCAAATGTGAGGTTGGTAAAGATTTTTTCCCATTCTGCAGGTTGCCATTTTGTCTTACTGACCATGTCCTTTGCCTTACAGAAGCTTTTCAGTTTCAGGAGGTCCCATTTATTACTTGTCAATCTCAATGTCTGTGCTGCTGCTGTTTCAGTCAGGAAGTAGCTTCCTGTGCCAATGCAGTCAAAGCTACTTCCCACTTTCTCTTGTATCAGGTTCAGTGCAACTAGATTTATGTTGAAGTCTTTGATATACTTGGACTTGAGTTCTGTGCAGGGTGATAGATATGGATCTATTTGCATTTGTCTACATGCAACCATCCAGTTTTGCCAGCACCATGAATTGAAGGTACATTCTTTTTTTCCATTGTATATTTTTGGCTTATTTGTTAAAAATCAGGTGTTCATAGGTGTGTGGATTTATGTCATTGTCTTTGATTCAATGCCATTGATCCATGTGTCTGTTTTTATGCCAATACCAAACTGTTTTTATTATTATAGCTCTATAGTAGAGCTTGAAGTCAGGGATGGTGATACCTCTAGAAATTCCTTTAATGTACAAGATTGTTTTAGCTATCCTGGGGTTTTTGTTTTTCTATGTGATGTTGAGTATTGTTCTCTTGAGGTTTGTGAAGAATTGTACTGGGATTTTGATGGGGGTTGCACTGAATGTGTAGATTACTTTTGGTAAGGTTGCTATTTTTACTATGTTAATCCTACCTATCCAAGAGCATGGGAGATCTTTCCATTTTCTGATATCTTCTTCAATTTCTTTCTTCAAAGACTTAAAGTTTTTGCCATACATGTCTTTCACATATTTGGTTAGAGTTACCCCAAGATACTTTATATTATTTATAGCTATTGTAAAGGGTGTTGTTTCTCTGATTTCTTTCTTAACCCATTTATCCTTTGTATATGGGAAAGCTACTGATTTTTTTAATTAATCTTGTATCCTGACCCATTACTGAAGATGTTTATCAGCTGTAGGAGTTCCTTGGTAGAATTTTTGGGGTCACTGATGCATACTATCATACCATCTGCAAATAGTGAGAGTTTGACTTCTTCCTTTCCAATTTGTATCCCCTTGATATCCTTTTATTGTCTTATTGCTATAGCTAGAACTTAGAGTAGTAAATTAATAGATATGTAGAGAGTGGACAGCCTTGTTTTGTTCCTGATTTTAGTGGAATCACTTTGAGTTTCTCTCTGTTTAATTTGATGTTGACTGTTGACTTGCTGCATATTGCTTTTGTTATGTTTAGGTATGTTCCTTGTATCCCTGATCTCTCCAAGACCTTTATCATAAAAGGATGCTGGATTTTGTCAAAGACATTTCAGCATCTAAAGAGATGATCATGTGTATTTTTTCTTTGTTTATATGGTGGATTATATTAACAGATTTTCATATGTTGAACCATCATTCCTGCATAACTTGGATGAAGCATATTTGATCTTGGTGGATTTTGCTGTTGTTGTTTTGTTTGTTTGTTTGATTTTTTTGATGTATTCTTGGATTCAGTTTGCCAGTATTTCATCAAGTTTTTTTTTTTTTGTATCAATGTTCATGAGGGAGATTGGTCTGTATTTTCTTTCTTTGTTGCATCTTTGTGTGGTTTGAGTATCAGGGTAACTGTAGACTCATAAAAATAATTTGGCAATGTCCCTTCTGTTTCTATTGTGTGGAACAATTTGAGCAATTGCTTAAGTCTTCTTTGAAAGTCTGGTAGAATTCTTCACTGAAACCATCTGGCTCTGGACTTTTTTGGTTCATGACTTTTAATGACTGTTTCTATTTCCTTAGGATTTATAGGTCTATTTAAATTGTTTATCTGGTCTTGGTTTAATTTTTGGTATGTGATACCTATTCAGAAAATTGTCCATTTCTTTTAGATTTTCCATTTTTGTGGAGTACAGATTTTTGAAGTATGACCTAAGGATTCTCTGGATTGTCTCAGTATCTATTGTTACGTCCCTCTTTTCATTTCTGAATTTGCTAATTTGGATGTTCTCTCTCTGCCTTTTGGTTGGTTTGGATAAGGGTTTGTCTATCTGATTGATTTTCTTGAAGAACCAACTCTTTGTTTCACTGTTCTCTTTGTTTCTATTTTATTAATTTCAGCCCTCAGTTTATTTCCTGTCATCTACTCCTCCTAGTTGAGTCTACTTCTTTTTGTTCAAGAGCTTTCAGGTGTGCTGTTAAGTTGATAGTGTGAGATTTCTCCAAATTCTTTATGTAGGCACTTCATGCTCTGAACTTTCTTTCCTCTTAGCACTGGTTTTATAGTGTCCCATAAGTTACATTCATTTTCATTGAATTTTAGAAAGTCTTTAATTTCTTTATTTCTTTCATGACCCAGTGGTGATTCAATAGAGTGTTGTTCAGTGTCCATGAGTTTATAGGCTTTCTGCAATTTGCATTGTTGTTGAATTTTAACTTCAAACCATGGTGATCTAATAAGATACAGGGGGTTATTCCAGTGTGTGTGTGTGGGTGGGTGGGTGTGTGTGGGGGGGGGTGTGTGTGTTGAGATTTGCTTTGTGACCGAATATGTGGTCAATTTTAGAGAAGGTTTCATGAGATACTGAGAAGAAGGCATATTCTTTTGGGTTTGGGTGAAATGTTCTGTAGATATCTGTGAAGTTCATTTGAATCATAACATCTGTTAGTTCCCTTATTTCTCTGTTAAGTTTCTGTCCAACACTTGTTCATTGGTGAGAGTGGGGTGATAAAGTCTCCCGCTATTAGTGTGTGGAGTTCGATGTGTGATTTAAGCTTTAGCAATATTTCTTTAGCAAATGTGGGTGCCCTTGTTTGTAGAACACAGATGTTCAGAATTGAGACTTCATCTTCATGGATTTTTCCTGTGATGAATATGAAGTGTCCTTCTCCATCCCTTTTGATTAATTTTAGTTTGAAGTCTATTTTGTTAGATATTAGGATAGCTACACCAGCTTGCTCTTAGGTCCATTTGATTGGAAAATCTTTTCCCAACACTTTACTTTTAGGTAATATCTGTCTTTGAAGTTGAGGTATGTTTCTTATATGCAGCAGAAGGATGGATCCTGTTTTCGTATACATTTTGTTAGCCTGTGTCTTTGTATAGGTGAATTGAATCCATTGATATTAAGGGATATAAATGACCAGTGGTTGTTAATTCCTGTTATTTTGGGGGGAGGTTGGTGGTGGTGGTGATAGCATATGTATGCTTCCCTTCTTTGGGATTTGTAGGTCTGATGTTATCTATTGCCTGTGTTTTTGTGGGTGCAGCTAACTTTCTTGGGTTGGAGTTTTCCTTCTGGTACTTTCTGTAGAGTAGGATTTGTGTGTAAGTAGGATACCTACTTAAATCTGGCTTTGTTATGGAATATCTTATTTTCTCTATCTGTGGTGATCAAAAGTTTTGCTGAATATAGTAACCTGGACTGGCATTCGTGGTCTCTTAGTATCTGAAAAATGTCTGTCCATGACCTTCTGGCTTACAGAGTCTCCACTGAGAAGTCAGGTGTAATTCTTATAGGTCTGCCTTTATATGTTACTTGGTCTTTTACCTTTACTGTTCTTAATATTCTTTCTTTATTCTGTATGTTTTGTATTTTGATTATTATGTTGTGGGGGACTTTTGTTTGCCCAGTCTATTTGATGTTCTGTAAGCTTCTTGTACCTTCATAAGCATGTCCTTCTTCAGGTTGGGAAAGTTTTCGTCTATGATTTTGTTTAATATATTTTCTGTGTCTTTGAGCTGGTATTCTTCTCCTTCTTCTATCCCTATTATTCTCAGGTTTGGTCTTTTCATGGTGTCCCAGATTTTCTGGATGGTTTTGTGTTAAGAATTAGTTGGATTCCAACCCTTTTAGATTTCCCTGTTGACAGTTCTCTGTTTAGGTCTGTACTCTATTTCTTTATTGGATTATTTGTTCTTTTGATGGCCAATTTCTTGAGTTCTTTAAATACTTTGGAGATCAGACCTCTGTCTCATGTGGAGTTAGTGAAGATCTTTTCCCATTCTGTAGGCTGTTGTTTTGTATGTTAACTGTGTCCTTGCTTTACAGAAGCTTTTCAGTTTCAAGAGGTCCCATTTATTAATTGTTTCTCTCAGTATCTGTGCTGCTGGGGTTATATTTAGGAAGTGGTCTCCTGTACCAATGCGTTCAAGTGTACTTCCCACTTTCTTTTCTATAAGGTTCAGTGTGGCTAGCTTTATGTTGAGGTCTTTGATCCATTTGGACTTGAGTTTTGTACATGTTGATAGAAATGGGTATATTTTCATTCTTCTACATGTTGATATCCAGTTATGCCAGCACCATTTGTTAAATATTCTTTCTTTTTCCATTTCATATTTTTTGCTTCTTTGTCAAAAACCAGGTGTTCGAAGGTGTGTGGATTAATATCTGGGTCTTCAATTCAGTTCCATTGGTCCTCCTATCTTTTCTTATGTCAATACCATAAAGACACTTAAGCAAATGTTCAACATCCTTAGTCATCAGAGAAATGCAAATCAAAACAACTTTGAGATTCCATCTGACACCTGTAAGAATGGCCAAGATCAAAAACACTGATGACAACTTATGCTGGAGAGGCTGTGGGGTAAAGGGAACACTCCTGCATTGCTGGTGGGAATGCAAGCTGGTACAACCCCTTTGGATGTCAGTGTGGTGATTTCTCAGAAAATTAGGAAACAACCTTCCTCAAGACCCAGCAATACCACTTTTGGGTATATATCCAAAGGATGCTTAATCATGCCACAGGGGCATGTGCTCAACTATGTTCATAGTAGCATTGTTTGTCATAGCCAGAACCTGGAACAACCTAAATGCCCTTTAGCTGAAGAATGGATAAGGAAATTGTGGTACATTTACACAATGGAGTACTACACAGCAGAAAAAAAATAACGACATCATGAATTTTGCAAGAAAGTTGATGGAGCTAGAAAACATCATTTTGAGTGAGGTAACCCAGACACAGAAAGACAATTATCACATATACTCACTCATAGGTGGTTTTTAAACATAAAGTAAAGAAAACCAGCTTACAAACCACAATCCCAGAGAACTTAGACAACAATGAGTACCCTAAGAGAGACATACATAGATCTAATCTGCGTGGAAAGTAGAAAAAGACAAGATCTCCTGAGTAAATTGCGGGAGGGTTGAAGAGGAGGGGAGAGGCAGGGAAGGGAGCAGAGAAAAATATGGAGCTCAATAAAAGTCAATAAAAAAAGAATTAGTTGGATTTAACATTTTCTTTGCCTGATGAATCTGTTTTCTCTATCGTATCTTCAATGCCTGAGATTCTTTCTTCCATCTCTTGTATCCTGTTAGTTATGCTTGCATCTGTAGTTCCTGTTCATTTACCTGGATTTTCCACTTCCAGAATTCCCTCGGTTTATGTTTTATTACCTCTATATCAATTTTCAGGTCTTGAACTGTTTCCTTCACCTGTTTGATTGTTTTTGTTTTTGTTTTTTTTCTTGGCTTTCTTGGCTTTCCTTAAGGGATTTATTGATTTCTTCTAATTTTTTGTTTGTCTTTTCCTTGGTTTCTTTAAGGGACTTTTTCATTTCCTCTTTAAGGGCCTCTATAATCTTCATAAAGTTATTTTAAGGTAATTTTCTTCTGCTTCATCTGCGTTGGGATGTTAAGATCTTGCTGTTGTCAAGCCGCTAGGTTCTGGTGGTGCCATGTTACTCTTTTTTTTTTTTCCATACATTGTTTTGTTTTATTTTTTCCATTCAAGAACATAATTAAAGAAATAAAAATTTTTTTCCTTTCTTCCCCTTCTCCCGGTCCCCTCCCACTACCCCCCCACCCCTCCTCCCTCCCCCTTCTTCCTTGAAAGAGGGCATGGTGCCCTGCCCTGTTGGAAGTCCAAGGCCCACCCCCATCCCTCCTG